>WBND01001218.1:61458-78128 GCA_013398595.1 Tychaedon coryphoeus | reverse complement strand
TTTCTTCTTTTTTCTTTTTTCTTTTTTCTTTTTTCTCTCTTTTTTTTTTAATATGGAAAATATATTTGCCAGTCAATCTTTTACTGAGGCTATTTTTTATGTGGCTTTATTTTTTTTTTTAGCATATGAAAAATGAGAAAGTTCCATAGCTGTGTAGCCTTGAGGGGTATTTTTGATACCTGAGTGTGTCAATTATTTCAGACGCTCCTAATAAAGATTGTTACTGTCTATAGTATAACCCCTTTAAAATGTCTTTCCCTGCTACTGCAGCTGTGAATGATTTCCTTCAGGGGAAAAAAAAAATCCTTTTTTATTCTGGTCCTTCACTCCTATCTAACTATTTGCTTTACAGCAGTGCTGCAGGTTTCTAATTTGAGGCTAATTAAATGCAGACACTTTCAAAAACCAAGGATGCGATTTGCAAGGAGAACAACACTTCTGGGGATGTGAAAAATGGAACAAAGTAGTGAAAACCATCCATTACAACTAAGGCTGGGAGGCAAAATTCCCGGCAGGCGTTACTCCGCTGCCTTGTGGGGTGATGCCAGAGCAGGTGAGTAAGCTGGTGAGCACAGCAGCAGCAGCAGCAGCAGCAGCAGCAGCAGCAGCATGGCTGTGGGAGTCCAGGGTGCTCTCCTGGCTTCCCTGAATGCCACTAGACCCCGCTTGGCAAGGGTCTCAGAGGCCATGGCATGGTGCCCAGGGGTCCTGGGGGCTGGACTTAAGTCCCTGGAGAAATCTGCCAACATTGTGGGAAGAATTACAAGCCACAAAAAATAAGTAGAGTATAAATTAGATAGTTAGAAGGCAGAAAAGTGGATTTCTAGGAATGTTTATATTAGGGGGCTCGTGGCTAACATGGAGGATTTTGGATGTGGTATGTCTTTTCCTCCTTCTTCTCCTTGTTCGCCATGTTGAATGCCAAGCTGGCATTCTTGGATTGGATAGGGACAGAGTTGGACAGTGTAATAAAATTGTCATGTATTGGAAAGCAATTGTAAATATTAGGTAAGTAGCTTAGAGTATAAAAGATAAGTCCTTCCCAGAGGGGAGGCATTCTGCCCTGGATCGACGTGCTGAACAGATCTCCGTTAGCTAGAAAAAGAATTCCTTAGATAAGAAACAACAAACAAGCTTGGAAAACCCTGTAAAACATCTTCTGCATTTTCTTCGGTGATGGGGCTGGGAAGAACACGGACCCTAAACCACCAGCATGTCCTTGTGTGGGGAGCTCAGGCTCAGGAGAGCCCACAGACAGGGACACACGGCAGCGCTTCACCCCGCACCTGGCTGGTGCTCTGAGGGCTGCGCTGGCCTGCCTGCAGCCCATCCTCTTGCAGGGGCTCCAGGGATCTCACCATGGCACTGGCCTGCTGTGGGAGCAGCGCCAGTGCCTTTCACTGTCCTCGCTGCTCTGGGGCCCTCTCCTTGCCTTACACCATGTAGGATCCTCTGTGAGGCCAAGCAGCACACCTCTCCTCCTGCTGGGAGGGAGAACCCACGGATTACATTGCATTACACATGCAGAGGAGGTGATTGCAAAAAGGTGATTGAAAGGCTTTTCTTCAGTCAGACCAGAGCCTTTTGTCACTATTGGTGGAAATGGTCAGCTTTTAGATGGAGTAATGGATGCTGCTGTAGACCATCAGCTGTTCATCTGAAACAGTGTTAGCTGAGAAAGTGATGAGCATGTTTGTTTTCTCTGCCATTGTTGAGTTAATAGCTGCCCTTGGTAAAATCTGTCCACTTTTAAACAAAATTGCTACCCGTCACCAAATCAAAATTGTTTGGGAACACATTTTGAAAGTGGTTGCATTATCTGGCTGAAGAGGATCTCAGTTGCAAGAAGCTACCTGATTTGACTTTGCTTCCTTATCTATTGCAGAAGGCATCAGGAATAGAGAATATTGGAGAAAAAAGGTACTTAAAGGTCACAGCTAATAATGCCTTTATCACTTTGCTGTAGTCTGCTGGCATTGGCATTTCCTTGTGCCAAGTGTTGTTATGACATGCATAGCAGTGGAAGTAAAGAGTTGGCTGCGAGCGGACCACAGACAAAGGAAACCTTTTACTGCAACACAGCACAAGGCTGTTCCAAGTGACTATGTGACTGCAAGCAGGGGTCTGCAAGCATTGTGGTTTTTTCCTTTTATTTTTCCCTTTTTTTTTTTTTATTTGGTGGTAGTGAGTGGTTTTTGGGTTTTTTGTTTGCTTTTTGTTTGTTTGTTTTTTGTTTGTTGGCTTGTTTGGTCTGGGTTGTCTGGTTTTTTTGTTGTTGCTGTTTGTTTTTTTTTTTAATTACTAATATACCCAGCACTTTCAGAACACTTTTCTCCAAAGTCAATAGACAGCATTTGATTTGGAAAGGAGCCCAGGGACTCACAGTCATATTCCTGCCCATGGAGAGTCACACATA
This sequence comes from Tychaedon coryphoeus, assembly GCA_013398595.1. NCBI lineage: Eukaryota > Metazoa > Chordata > Aves > Passeriformes > Muscicapidae > Tychaedon > Tychaedon coryphoeus. The sequence continues at coordinate 75,712 of WBND01001218.1, read as the reverse complement.
TAAATGAAAATGCCTTTTCTGGGAGAAGGGGTGGATAGTCAAATTTTGTCTTTGTGTTTTTCTGATTGAAGTCATGTATGGTAATTAAGGTGTGCCTGGAAAACAAGATCAGTGATGACAGTTGATTACATAGTGTCTGAAAATTGTACCTGCTGATTTGAAGTCTAAACACCCACAATGAACAGAGACTTGTGTTATAAATGCATGGAAAGGGTCAGGGGCCAGCACCAGCAACCTCAGCAGCCTCTGAAGAGTTCTTTTTTTTGGACAATGAGGATGGGACAGGTGGATTGGTGGTCATGCTCAGACTGGAGGTGGGGAGCTATCTGCCTGAAGACTGCACCTGTGAGGTCACAGTGTCCCATCAGCCCTGCAGCTTGCATGAGCATCATGTGGCTGCTGCTGCACACAGATTTTAAAGCACCATTCACCCCCCCAAAATAAGTTTCCAGGTTATTTTTCCCTTCTGTGTCTTATTGTGCTTATACCCATATAGATACAAAAATAACCTTCCCTTTTACTGTCTGCCCTGGTCCACTCACTTCTCTTGAGACAGTTCCAGTTTATGCAACTAATCCCTTCCTTCAAAGTGTTTATGGATCCATACAAATAACTTGTAATGTTTAATTAAACTAAACTGTAATCAACAGAATTTATCTTTTGACTACTGTGTATCAGGGAAGTTTTATCTGCTGAAAATACACAGTAAGATTGGCTTGACTTTTAAAGGCACCATATGAGGTTCTCATTAGCCTTATTATAATTTCTGAATAATAAATATGTAAATGATGAGTTTCACATGGGAGATTTAATTCTGTGCTCTTATTTCTGATTAGCTGTAAATACACTCTGGCTCTGTCAGATAATTGGTAGCACTGCACACCAATAAGGCATTTCTCTACAGTTCATCAGAAGCAGTTAAAATTAAAGAAGGCAGGAGCTGTTATATTTTTGACAGTTTTCTAATGCCAGCTTGTTGAAGTTGTAACTCAGCCATTAATATAATGTATGAATTACTGAATCTTTCTTATGTCAGGAATTTAAAAACTGAAAACCCCAACCTGAAGAACTGAGTCTGGAGTATAAATGCTCTGGGAATCGATTTCTGCCTTCCTCTCAGCCCCATTTCTTTTCTGAACGACTCTCCAAAAACATCTGTTTAGTTTGAGTAAAGTGGAGGGAAAGTAGTATCCTTAGGAATTTGAACTTCACATGCACAGTCCAAAGATGTACTTCACCTGATTGATTTTTTTTTTTAGTATTTTTTTAGTATTACATTATTTTATTTATATTATTTTAGTATTTCATGACAATGTAATATTTGAGTAATTTGGTGAATCTAATAGTCTCTTCCAGGTTTGAAAAAGGACTCTTTCTTTAACTATAATGTGCATATCCCCTCACCATTTTGTTTCTCTTCTCACAAGGCCAACGTTAGGTTCCCCTTCTGGTAATTTGAGTTCCAATTTTTACCAAGCATCTACCTCCTCTCCTCCACACAAGCAATCTCCCTTGCTGACAAAGGACAGACCTCCCCTGTCCTAGGGCAGTGTAAACTGCCTCCATCAGAGGCATCTCAGTTTTATCAGCTTCTCATGCCTTTTTATTCTTCTTTACTCTTGATGTTACCCATCCATTTCAGAATGCACTAGGCAGCTTTGTTGCTTTTCTCTGTCATGTTGTAAAATGTCATAGAAATATGGATTACTTAAACTGCTCAGACTGCCTTTTAATGCTGCAAGAAGAGTAGAGTGAAATCAGGAAAGGATTTTATTTTAAAACTCAGGTAATTGTCCACAGAACATAAACGAACTATGACTGTGAAACTTGTCATATGTCCAAAGTGGGTCAAATATTCATATTTTCATGTGAATTATTTAAGAAAAAGATATGTGGCTAAATGATCTATTTACTCATTTTTAGTGAAGATTCGACAAGAAGTTTTCCCTTCATTCTAGTTTTCTAAATAATATTTCATTTTCCAAATTTCAGTTTTCCAGTTTTGAAAAAACACCAGCTACACACTATTAAAACCTGTCACATAAAAAAAAGAGCCACATAATCAAATATTTTAAAAATGTGTTACCGGCTCAGCCCCTAATAAGAACTTTTGACTGTGTATGCATTTTTATGTGTTTGTGCAATTCTCCATTATTTCTTTACAAGTGAGCCCATGTAAAATTGGGAAGAGATTGTTATTGCTGTATTGCAGTCATCAACCCTTATTTCATTACAATTATTGCAGTAGTTATTCATCATCAGCATTATGATGATTTTAATGAGTTTAAAAAGCACATTTTTTCTCTGTTCATTATTCTCCTATTGTTATGATCCTCATGGCATCTGCAATTGGTAGACATTCAAACTAAAGTCTAACAGAGATGGAAAAAATAATTTGTGAATGTAATGCAAGTCTGCATTTTCTGATTTATAGTCACTCTACAATGCAGTAAAAAAAAGCTTTAATTCATATGCCTTTTTTTTTTTAATAGTTCTGTGAAGTGAACTGGGGTACAACCTCCTTCTGTTAAATCCTGAGGAGAATGAGCAATCCTAATTTATAGACTTCTGTCACAATGTCTTAATTATAGGGGCACTGCATTTGGTGAGACACGACAGCAGCTCTTTAAATGGTATTGAGAAACAGCCTTCTGTGAGGATGGAGTTGGCAACCCATGAGAGTCAGAGCTGTGAGTGGGGTGATTTCTGAGATCAACCACGGTGTTCCATCCCAGGGAATGAACACAACCAGAACTGGCCCTTGGCATTCAAAGAGCACCAAAGCACAGCAGTGGCTGGGATGAAACAGCTGCAAAGATGAGGTGCAAACACAGCAGCATGCACCCTGGGTGTGCTGGTATTCAGTATGGTGGGACTGCTCTTTGAAAATGTACAAACATGAGCACGGATCACAGCTGTTTTTGTAATGAAAGCAGAGATCATGGCACAGTCCACATGATCTACATTGACCTGTCTGATACCAGAGGTGGCTGTGCAGAAATATTGTGAAAAATGTGCCAAGTAGAAAGGTAAGAATTTGCCTCTCTTTCTTGGGGAAAGCATTATAAAAATTTCAATTCTTTACACTTATAAGAAAATCCAAAAATATTCCAAGAAAATTAATGTTAAGGTTTCTTGTGACTTAATGTAAGACAACTATACCAGTTGCAGCTACCAGGCTCTCTTTGTTGGTATAGAAATATAATTTAGGCATTGTTTAATCTTGGAAATATTAAAACAACAGCAGCAGCAGGTCTTAGCAGTGTCCTTCTCCAAGCTACTGGAGGAAACTGTGTTTTGGTCCTTTACATAAAGTGATCACTCATTTTAGAAGCAGTTCCCTTCTACTCTTCCTTCCGTTCCTGCATAATCCTTCTGAAAAGGCAGTCTCAGAACTGCGTTTTACAGTTTAAAAATCTTCTTGTTTCATGGTTAAATTTATTAATGATACATGAACAGGTTCTGTTTAGCTAGACTTAAACACAGGGTCCTGATCCTGGGATGGGTTTCCTGTGACCTACATGCCTGTAAGCATGTTTCTGCTTTTGTTCTGAGTGGTTCCTCTTCAAGATAGTACCCAGAGAGTCCTATTTTTTTATTCTCTGCTCTACTGGTCACCAGCTTCCCTCGTCTTGGACTGCATGGCAGTTTAAGACCCTTGCTTAGGTCAGCTCTGCCCCACATTTAGATTCAGTAGGTAGTTGCTCATCTGCTGTGATAAAAGACAAAAATTATGCCTAACATCTCCAGCTGCCAAGCTGCTGTCCTACTTAAAGCATGAAAACTGAGGGAAACAATAGGAACCATTTCCTTTAGAAAAGCCCTGCTAGAGAGCAGCAGCTAGAGGCAATCTAGCACTTCTCAAATCATCAGAATAAAACCATGTATGCTTCCACTCTGGGGAAAGCCTAGGTCTTCTTTACTGTCCCTTCCAACTTCCTAAGAGTCCACTCCACTCAGGAGTCAGGTTGTTATGATGAAGAATTTGCTAAGCTGTAATACTGGCTGCCAAATTTGTAAGTGGAATTTCCCATCATAACGAAATCCTTCTACAATCTCATTAAGTCAGCAGACTGTGCTGGTTCAAAAGTAAACCACTGGGAGGAGTGAACCTCACACAAATACCTTTAGAGAGATTCCAGGAGTTACAATTTAACAGAAAGATTACCATAAATGTGACCATACAGAAAAGCTGGCTTGAACCCACAAAATCAGAATGCAATCTGGCACCCTGTTGGTCAGGGTGGTAGCCACAGGCCTATCAAATCAAGGATTCAAGGATACCAAGGATTGCAGTCCTGCTGAGAAAAATAAATTAAAAAAAAAAATAAAAAAATAAAAGGTGGTTGCAGTTGAAAGTGGTGGTCCTGTGGAAGGTCTGGACTTCCAGTGGAAATTCAGGTCTTCCTCTGGATCTGTCCAGTGGTGGTGGTATCCCAAGTTCCCAAAATGTCCAGACTGTATATAGGGGGGTTCAGGAAGTACTTATGCATGCAATGCACATCTGTTGAACATAAGTATCAAGTTATTTATATATATATATATATATATCTATACACACACATGTAACATAAAATTAGTATTATATAATTTCTTATTACTTGGAATACTGCCAGCTAATCACACTATATTTTTTAGTTACCCAAGAGGGAGGATTGCTCAAATACTGCTTCCCAGGCAGCTGTGGCAGGAAGGAGGAAAGAAAGAAAATGAGGATCTCTATACCTTTTTTTCAATAGACATCTGTTTCTGCTTCACGCCAGTTGTCTATTTCTGAAAAAATAAAGCTGATAGGAGCTGTACAATGATTTGACTCTTAGAGAGTCTTTGTGGAATGTGCAAAATGCACTTTGATGGATATGATTAATTAATGTTTCACAGGGCACTGAAATATGTAATGGATATAACCCTGAGTGTGCATAAACATATACACATGTATTAATATACACTGGCACATTTGTGATTTTTGTAGTACTATTGCAAATCAAACACCCAAATTCACTTGCACTTCACCAGGAACTCCAGATATATAAAACCATTTACTATCACCTGTTTGTGTGTTTTTTTTTTAATTCAAAATATTTTTATGCCGCTATTCTGTTAACATCATCAACTTTGTGGTTGCTATCTACTGAGTCACTTTTACCTGAATTCTTCTCTTGTCAAGCAAATTATTAACAAGGTCCACAATTATGAAGTATTTTTGGTTATAAAATAAAGCAATAAAGACAAAAATCGGTAGAAGACTGGCTCAAGCAATTTTATAAATTGCTTAAAGTACAAAACTGTCCATTCAACTTTAAAACATTCTTTTTTTTCTGTTTGTAAACACAGACTGCTATTAGAAAAGCCATGAATTTAAATAATCTTTATCAGTCTGAGAAATCAATAATTTCAAAAGTGTATATGGCAAAAAGTTGAAATGATGCTCTCTTTCATCTTCTCCTAGAAGAACTCATTGCAGGCTTTCTGCCAAAATTACAACTGGAGAGGAAGGCAGTGTTAAATGGATATGCCAACCAAGAAAGTCTCAAAAAATAACTGTTTCTTAATTTTCCAAATCCCACATTTGAGGTGGATTCAGAAGTAGAGCCCCTGCTGTCCCCTTATTTCCTCCATCTATGACTTGCTCTGAAAATTAAAAAACTCTCAAAAAAGGGCCTTTTCAGACCTCATTGAAATGAATATTTAATCTGATTCAAGTTAAATCAATGGATTTAACTCAAGCCAGACTTTCCTGTTTGGCAAAGATGTATGCTTTTTCAACAGTCATGCAGACATGGACAGCCTTGTTAACTCAATTTGACTGACAGTTCACACATGAGGCTTTGCAGGAAATCCTCAAATCCTCTCCCCAGAAGATGGGAAAACCTTGTTATGTGGTCCTTGAGGCAGTCAACTCTGGTATGGCAACGTGGACAGGCACAGGCTGCTTGATCTTGCAGATGTTTGGGCACCCTGGGCTGCCCAAAATACCTTGTGGGGTCCCATGGCAAACCAGGAGTAAGGCTAAAATACCTTTGTTGTCTGCTGAGGCTCTCTGTGGTGCAGCAGGGTTAGGAATTGTTTAGATTGCAGCAGAGGGATTAGCCAATACCTGTGTGCAGGTTATGTAGCAAACAGGTCTGCAGGAGCACCTCACCTTGAAATTTGCTTTTTTCTGTATCCCAGCCAACTTGTGTACAAACGAGTGCAGTGGAGACCAGGCTCTTGAGACAGAGCTGCAGGACTGTTGCAGAAAGCTGTTTTTCATCCTGCAACTGGAGGGAGAGGGTGAGGATTTCACTTTGAGGAATCTGATATTTGAAGGGGTGACCTGGCATCAAAGTCTGTGGGACAGTAATGGTGAATGCACACTCCCACTTTACAGGGTGTTAGGTTTTCTAGAGGCTTAATAAAGAGTCATAAAGTCACAAAATGGTTTGGTTGGGAATGGACCTTTAAAGGACATGCAGTCCAACACACCCGCAATGAGTAAAGGCACCTTCCACTAGACTAGGTTGCTCAGAGCTCCTCTAATCTCACCTGAATGTTTCCATGGATGGGGAGCATCCACCACCTCTCTGGGCAATGTGTGTCAGCATTCTCATGGTAAGAGCTTGTTCCTTGCATCTAGTGTAAACTGACTCTCCTACTTAAAATTGTTACCCCTTCTCCAGACTGCACAGACCCATCTGTCTCAACCTTTCCTCTTAAGAGAGGTGCTCTATCCCTCCAAATTTCTCTGTGTCCCTTTCTTAGACCCACTCCAACAGCTTCATGTCATTCTAGTGTTCAAGATCCTTTAGCTGAGGGCAGAGCCCCAGGGAAGTCAGACAGCAATAAACAGTTTCTTGTTTAGTCCATATTTGTGTTGCTCTGAAACTCTCAACATCCCAAGCTGTGTAAGGGCACAGTCTTCCTGGGCAAAGGAATGCATTTTGCTTTTACCTTGTTTGTTTTTTTTTGCCAAGCTGAAACTTCAGTCTAAAAAACTTTCCTCTTTGTTTATGTTTTCAGAGACACTTGCAGTTTTCAGTGAAAACTGGCTAATGAAATATAATTTGTTGTCAAACACATTTTTATCAGACTTGGGAGGTTGCCATGCATACATCTAGTACTGTACAAGATGCATGCTTTTCCTCTTTTTTATGAAAATGAGAAGAAAAGAGAAGAAGATAAAGTAATTAATAATGTTATATTTTTTAAAATGGCTTTATGTGCAATTCAGTTTCAGACGAAATTTTTAACTAGTTCTTAGACTAGCTAATTAGTTTCTGCTTGGATTACCCTGGAATTCTGGGCAGGTACTGGGGTAGCTCAACTTTGCTGATAGGAATTTAATACTGGTTTTGACTGAAGATATTCAGAAGACCTTTGGGATTAGTGATCTGTGAACTGTTTGAAAGGAAAGATCTGGAAATTTGTAGGTAACAGGTCAAAGCTTTCAGTGACAAGTATAAAGGAAGATGGATAACATGAGGAAAGACAGTGAGATTAAAGTCAGAGAATACCAAAACAGAATAACAAAAGCAAGTTTATAACTAGATGTTTGTTGTCCACCCAGCATGGCAATACAGATTCTCTTTACAGATACTCTCTCTCATCCTGCAGTTCTTGTCCTTGTTCTTGTCCGTGTCTGTCCAGTCTAGCTGGAATTTCCAATTTTTCCAATACTGCAGAGCGAGGGAGTTGGTTGAATCCTACTTTCCTGATGTTGAACGCTGTTCCTTGCTTCAATCAGAGTACAATCCTCTTTCTTCTAGTAGATATGGAATATGGTTATATTAAAATCTTTCCTCTAAAGTTAACCTTTCTCTTTTTTTCTCTTTCTGGGGCCAGCAGTGTGGGACAGCAAGCAGCCAAGAGGGAAGGGAGCTTGGCTGCTGGGTGCCTCCCAACTCCATATTCCACCCATCCTCCCAATAGAAAACAACATTCCTGCTGGTTAACTCTAAGAGTCCTTCTGGTCAAAACTTTTGCAGTAATCTCCATTGCTGTTTCTAAAACCTCCTTTTAATTATAAGTATTAATCCAAGTGATATTGCTTCTAAGACAACACAAAGATTCTACATAAATGTAAAGTCTTTTAACATCTTGTAAAACTTTTTTAATCCAGGGAGGGAGGGTTCCTTCTCATATTAATGTTTGCCTTTCCCATGTGGCTAACAGTTTAACCCAAAGGCTTTTTGTAGCAAACCAGTAGGGGAGTACTGATGTTTGTGGTCTTGAAAAATGAGTTTTCGGGCTGGGCAGTGACTGGGAAGGTACACCAGCCCTCTGACTCCTTCATTACAATTACAAGGAAATTAAATCTAAACTCTCTGAAAAGCACTACGTGTATGTTCTCTTTCTGCAATAAATGTGTTACAGACTCAACTATTTGAATTACTACTTTGGTTGTAGACACACTCTATTTCCTGATTGTCATAGCTCTCAATAGATCTATTGAATTCACTAGGAGTCACAGAAATAGACTAGGAGTCATTTTACTTGATGAAGCACATTTGCAAGTGATGTGTTTTATATAAATGTAAAATGACAAAAGATTTGGGTGTCTAGTGCATAAAACCCATAATGTCTAACTCTTACCACACCGGCAGCAATAGGAATTGGTTCAACTGTTGCACTGCAGAATTTGCTTCTCTTCTAAATTCTTCACGTGAATTTGTTGGCCAGAGTTATCCTGGAGATTGATAGAGGTCTAGTTGCTTGGCTGAAAGCTTATTGTGAGCCTTGAGAAGAGTTAAAAAACCTGGCTGACTTATAGAGAAAGGAATTCCAGGGGAAAGGTTCAGCTGAACTTATGGTCATTTCTATAAGGAAAGACTTACACAGACCCCATAAACCAATCTTTCTGAAAGCAGTGTCTCTGGTCCTGTCATGAGAACTCTGTGCAGACACTTTGATATGTAGGTCAGGTCACACAAGTTATTCCTCACATTATATGTCGGGCTGGATTGCCAGCCTAGGAAAGTTTTAAGTATTTAATTCATCTAAAAATATTAGCAAAAAGGAAGCAGGAGGACTGACTTGGCTACACTGGCAATCAAAGCACATTCCCAGGTGCCCCAGGCTTGTATGGCCCAGCTTTGAAGTTCAGGTTCCTTCCAGCTAAGGGTACCTAGCTCAGGTAGATTAGCAAAATTTCTTTGCAGCTTCCCACTGTGCTTCCAAGACCTACACTCCCAGTTTAAGCCTCACTTGGATGAACAGATTTCATTTAAAAATGCTCTGTGAATTAGCTAGACAGAATAAAAATTCATTTAAATTTCATGGTTTTAACCTGATAAGTCTTGCAGAAATACTTCAGAAACTTAAAGCAGTGTTAAACAAAGAAATTTATAGAACTTCTTTCACTCTCATGGCAGAAAAATGAGCTGAGATTAAGATCTTGCTGCAAAACTGGAAATGGTGTGATGTTTTCAGTCCTAGACTACACATGGATCAAACATACTAAAACTAAGACAAAACCAGTGTGCGTTCTGCTCAACATTAATGACTGATATTTGAAATAAAATTAGAGAGTGAAAAGTAAGAATGGGCTGACACCTTCCACACAAAACTTTGAAGTCAAAGAAAAGCAATACAAAGAAGGAATCTTTACCAGAAACTGCTTGATGCACTCATAAAACTACTAGAAAGACATATTCTTTGACAAGTATCTTTTCAGTACTTTTTAAGAAAAGTGCCCAGTCAAAGTGTGTTTTTCCATTATTTGAGCTGAAGTGGATTAGGTACCATGGGTTTCCAAAGAAACTGGAGCAAACACATTATGCTTGGTCCTGTTTAAGTACGGTGATACTTATGCATCTTTCATCTTTCAAATATTGGGGGATCAAAGTATTCACTGTTTTGGATATAAACCTGTGCTACAATCAACTGATTATAGCTCTGGCTGAAGAAAATAACCAGGTACAAATTACTTTGAACTGATATCACTTCAGGTAGACTGTGCACTTTTGAGTTAATTAGCATGTCTCTGAACTTAATTTCTTCTCTGTTGCATGGTTTGGAATAAATAGCAGTTACTAATAATCTATTTAAAACTCCTTTTTGTGCTACACTGTAACAGACACAGAGAGAGAGAGACATGAATAGAAATGCATTTGTGTATTTGCTCTCCTAGCTCTTCTTAATATATACATTACAAAAAAAATCACATCTAGCACCCTGGTTACCAGTTTTTCTTAATAGGCAATACCTCATCCTAAATCAAGCACTCACAGTAGCATGAATTAATTAATATTAATGAAAACACAAGAAAATTCAGCAAAGGGTCATTCTTGTTATCAGTGCTTATTTGATCATATAAAAACAGTTTGAAGTTTTAGAGGAAGGGAGGAGGAATTGCTTTCTTGTTTTCAACAGGCAATTCTCATGAAAATAATCAGCCCAGAGTTATAAAGAATAAAGCTCTGGATAAACCATTTGAAGGTAGGGTATTTGTTAGATTCCTGGAATCGGTGAAAATTTTGATCATCACTAATCAATGAAATGTTATACTTCATGGGTTTGTTTTCATAAATCAAAGTAGGAGAATATTAAAAAAAATAGTAGAGAAGCTTTATTGATTCCTCAGCACGTTTTCCCCCTCTTTAAACAGCACTGGCCCCAAGCACCTATATCCTCATCCCACTTTCCATGTGATTCAGGAGTGCTAGGTCCACACATGCTTCCTGCTGAGTAACACCAGAGACTCTTTCCACTACTGGGCTTGTCTTCTGCAGCACACAGATGCTGAACGAAGTTTTTGGAGCACTGACCCTCTTTTGCTTGTTGCAGTCCTTGCCAGCACTGCTAGCTTCACTTTAGTTTGGCCTTGGTGTGGGCACACAGACTGTAGACCTTCCTGACCATGCATGAGAAGCCTTCTGCTCAGTGGACAGTCCCAACAGCCCTCTTTGTACCTGGTTTGATTAAGGTTGTATAGAAACGTCCTTGTTAGTGTACCTGCTACATGCACAGGTTTTTAAGTTTTACAGGCCTCTCTGCATAATCTCTGAGTTCTTTGTGATCATGTAAACATAAGAATGTCCATTCAGTCATGGATGCAGGAAACAAAGGATAGCAGTCAGAGAGGCTGGTAGTACACAGACTTTGCTTCTTGGGAAATTGTCTCCAGGAATACTTTTCTCTTGCCGTACTATTTTATATGACACTCCAAAGCAAAAACAAGAGGAAAAAATGCTTTAAGTGAGTGGAAATTCCTAAAAGAAATATGCTAGTATCACCCACAGAAAGATATAGATCATTATAAACTCAAAGGCTCTAATACCTGAAATTATTTTGGCTTTGAAAAATGCACATGATGGTAATTTACATTTGAGGCTAACTGTGACTTGATACAGCAAGAATATTGCTCTTCAAGAAAAGAGTAAGAAATTACCTAGAAACTTAACAGGGTTTCTTTCAAACCTTTAGAATAAAGAAAATTTCTTTTTTTCAATGAAGTGTGTAAATTTTACTAAAGATCAGAATTGATTTTTTTCTTTCAATTCCCCCTAAAAGGCACATAGGACAATGAACTGAGTTTGCATGTCAAATCAATCTGGCATTTCATAACTGGTGAATGTTACCTGGATGTGGACTTTGCTTTTTGCGCTTCGTCCGTAGTATTTCCCATTTAGCAAATTTAATTTCTAATTTCACTTGTCCTAATGAATTCTTCAGAACAGCATTCAATGAATGGAATAAGACCTAACCTGATGAGGGAGCTGAAGTATGTAACTCTGAGAAGCTTGTGGTTCAGCATACTCTTGGGCTGGAGGTATATTCACTGATCAGGCACATAAGACAAGACTCATCTATCACAGTTCAGTGTATGAGACACCATTGTTGAAGAATATTGCACTCAAAAGAGGCTTTCAGTGCCTTTATTTACTTCTTGAACCTTACACATCTGCATTCTCCTCTCATATAAAAGATTAAATAGTGCCCTAAATTTTTCCACAAAAAATAAGTCAGCGCAAAGATAGCTTATTCCCTTTTGTCTTGCTTGTCTATCTGTGGTTCCTTAAAGGTATGCAAAGGTTGACCAAAGTGCCTGTTTGTCAGAACAAAAGCTACTTCAACTCTTTCAGCTTTGTCAACAAAGTCAGCGGAGAGTAAGTAAGTTCTCAGCGAAAGGAAAAAATTCATGCAATATTTCAGCCTAGAGCCATCTAAACAAGCTCTTAAATATATGATTCATGTACCTCATTCATCTACAACTGTTTGTACTATACTGACACATTCCTGTAACACTAAATAAATTACTAGTGCATTTGGCATTTGTAGGTTTTCTTCCTCATGATTTCTCCACCACATCCCCTCAAAAGACAGTTTTTCCCAATATTTCTTTGCCTGTTCAATGTCATAAAATAAAATAAAAAAATAAAAACAAAAATAAAATAAAAAAGGGAGATATTTAGATGGAATTAAGCTAACTGTATTATTTAACAAACAGATGTTGCATAGGAACGCATCATTTATTTTGAATGTGTGGAAAGAAGTTTTAAGGTTATGGAGCTGTTAAGTCAAACAACTTTTCTTCCTTATACCTTTAAAGTTACCAAGCCACTGTCATCCAACTGAGTAGCAAAGTGGGAATAACTTATGTTCTTCTTTGAAGACACATGATGTCAATTATAGGCCTCTTCCTAGTGGCTTGTGTTTTAGTTAAACTGGTTGACTAGAAAGTGAGATAGTTGAACTTGAGCTGCTGCTTAAAGTGCACAACATAATAAAAAGTTCAATAAACCAAAAGTGAGAGCGTGGGTGTGCATGCCTGTGAAGCGGAGAGATGAAGCCAAAATGTTTAATGCTTTCAAAATAATGGAATTACTTAGGTTGGAAAAGATCCATTATCATTGAGTCTAACCATTAAGCTAACACAGCCAAGTGTAACACTAAATCACATCTCTTAGCACTATACCTATATGTGTTTTTAAATGTCTCCAGGGATGGTCACCCAACCACTCCCACAGGCAGTCTGTGCTAATACCTGGTTAAACTTTCAGTGAAAAAAATTTTGCTTAATTGTCAATCCAAACCTCCCTATAACATCTACAGGCCTTTTAGTCTCATCCTTTGCCTTCTCTTGAGAGAAAAGAATACTCCCACCTGGCTACTACCTGCTTCCACATACTTATAGAGATTGAAAGTTCGCCTGTGACCCTCCTCTGTTCCCTCAGTCACGTCTCACATGATTGTTTTTCAAACCCTTCACCAGCTGTACTGCACTTCTTTGGACATGCTTAATGGAAATATGCAGCCAGATGCTGTGGTTTAATGTAGTTTAGTTTTTAAGAAAAAAATCCATGAATCATAAATTAGGCCAAAGAGAAGCAACAGGAAAGTTTTGGAAAACTCAATATTCTAGACCTGGGGAGAAACTGGAAGAGCTACAGGTAACATACTGTGGAAACTGTGGCATGATGAGCACTGTAGAGTCACGGGATTTATTAGTGGCTTAATTCTTGAGTGCTTTTAAACAGTGGGACACGATTTTTACATTATTTGTCAAGAAGGTACATGCTCTCTGCACTCCTGGAAACAGAGATGGGGACGTGGTGAATGTCTGTGGGCAGGGGAGAGTAAAATAATGGGCAGCAATGTCGTAGTATGGAATACACTAAAAGAAAAATGAGGGTTCATTGAGTAGCCAACAATGTTAATAAATAACATACCACACAGAGAAATTTGAAATGTTCAATGACTTTTTTCTTCATTTATAACAAGCTCGGCAATTATGATCGGATTTTTTGGTATTATTTGATGATAGATTTCTGGAGTAGGGACCTGAGCCAGAAAAGAGGGAAAATAGTAAAAAGAGTATTAAATTAGGGAGTTATTTGAGCCCTACTAAGTTGACCATATAATGCCACCACAGAAAAATGAATTAATTCCTTAAGTATTAATGCTTATTTCAACAACTCAAGAAAATAAGTGCAAAAAATGTAAGAGAAAGAAAACACATGTTAAAGGGTACAGACTAGCTTAAACTCATTAAATGAACAGCCACTGGAATAAATACTATATACATAGATCAGATGGGAAGTGTGGAGTGGATGAATAGACAGTGAGATTGAGAACTGTTGACCAGCAGATCTCAGAGGGTCATGATCAGTGGCACAGGCTCTAGTTGGAGGCCTGTTTGTGGTTGCTCATCCCAAGGTCCAATGGTGGGCACAGGAATGTTTAACTTGCCCATCAATGACTTGGATGCAGGGGCAGAGGCCTCCTCAGCAATTTCACTGACAGCACAAAGCTGGGAGGAGTGGCTGATACCCAG
>WBND01001218.1:1926-61170 GCA_013398595.1 Tychaedon coryphoeus | reverse complement strand
AGGGATCCTGCCCCTCGAGTCAGCCCTGGTGAGGCATCACCTGGAATGCTGCGTCCAGTTCTGGGCTCCTCAGTGCAAGAGAGACATGGAGCTCTGGAGCAGGTCCAGCAGAGAGCAACAAGAGGATTAAGGGAGCAGGTCTCTTATGGGGAAAGGCTGAGTTGGGCCTGTTTAGTCTTGTTAAGAGACTACAGATGTGGGACCTCATCCATTTCTGTAAGTATCTGAAGGGAGCATGTCAAGAAGCTCCTTCTAGTGGTGCCAAGCAATTGGAGAAGAGGCAATGGGCAGAAAGTGATCCACAGGAAATTCCAACCAAAGAACTTCCCGTGCAAGTGCCTACACACTGGAGCAGATTGCCCAGAGAAGGTACGGAGTTCCTCTCACTGGCGATATTCCAGAACTCTCTAGACTCAATTCTGTGTAATTCTGTGTAAAACTCAGTCTGGGATGACCCTGTTTGAGCAAGGAAGTTGGACCAGATGACCCACTGTTCCTTCCAACATGACTCATTCTGTGGTTCTTGAGAGCATGGTAACTGGGCAAATTAACCTGAGAGGAAAGGCCAATGAATTAGAGTTTGTACTATCATGATCTACCAGTCAATGCTTTCATAAATCAGATGGAGACATAAGTCAAAAATGGACAGAAAGAAGAAATATCAAAAATGTTTGCATTACCTTACTGTGCGTCAAACTGAAATTTAGCTAGCAATCAGTTACTGTTGCAAGGAAGTATACGGTGTAGTGCAGTTGAACTCCACATAAATGAGAAGTTTGAACCTGCTTTTTCTAGTAAGCATTATCAAAACATCATTATTCTTAGACTCCAAAAACTCACAGTTTCTTACAGTGATCAGAGTATTTTTGGACAAAGGAATTACTAGAAATATAGACTAATCTGATCTAATCTAAAACTAGTGTAGAATGGATTAGACTAGATAGTTCAGAAGTAAATAATTTAAAACCAACTTTCTACATGCCCATCCTTTATTATTTTCTTGCTGTGCTGGTTCTAGCTGCAGGGCTACCTCTGTTACAGCATCCTGGACCATGGAAAGTCTACCTTAATATACTTTCTGAGGCCTGATGGTTCCTTCTTACTCCTCTCAACAGTCATGTCAAGGTATAAAGAGGCCAAACCAGCTCTATGCAAAAAAAAGTTCCTCACGTTGTTCCCTGTTACGAAAAACATAAGATCCCCCACAATAAAGTCATTAGACTAAATTTCTGGTTCTCCCTGGAAAGCCAGACTATTTGGAAATATGTCCATATGAAAGGTGAACACGAAGTCATGGGCATTGCTTGTGGGACTTGGAAAGGATAGAGGGACAACTGAAAGCACAAAGAGGAAGATAAGGGCAGGCTTCCCTATGTGACTTGAACAGTCAGCTGCTCCGAAGAGTGTTTTTGATGTGCACTCTGACACCTGAGCTGGCTGACCTTGTGTTGAAGGCAGCAGCTTTGTGCCACTCACATGGACTGCATGTGCTCTTTCCCCTGCAGCACATGGGGTGGAATGTGAGGAATGAGTGAGGACAGGGCAAAGGGAGACATGTGAGCTGGGAGTCGTGGGAACAGTACAGCCTGTGAGGGATCCTGAGAACAAATAATGCACCTTCCCTGCTGGCTTTTCTCTGTGTCTGTGTAAAAGTCTGTGAGAAGTAAAGGTCATCCAGAAATGCAACAGCAAGCCAGATTGAGCTGACAGGGAGATAAGGGGAGCAGGGCATGTATGCAGGACAAAGGCGTGGAACAGCAGGAGATGTCCATTCCATGTGACCCCAGCAGCAAGGAACACTATGTTTCTTACTCAAACTGCAGGAAAGTAGTTGCTGGGTAAATAAATCTGTGTTGTATGACAGCTCTCAGCCCAAAATTCACCCAGCTTCCATATGGTGAGGCTCACAAGCAAGCTGGATCAATTCTGGATTACATCAGGGATGACTCAAGTCCATCAGGACAAACACAGTTACACCCATGGAGGGAGGAATGCCCCCTTGACATTGTCCCAGAGGGAGGAATGCCCCCTTGACATTGTCCCAGGGCAGTTGGTCCTCCTGGCCACTGTGATGCTCCCATGAGGCAGTACAGCTCTCTACATCCCATGAAGTGTCTGAATAGATGTCCAACATGTATCCTTGCACAGGTGGGCATATTCCTTCAGTGGGATGTGCTGGCAGACACCAAAATCAGCAAAGACAGCTCTGCTCTCTGTCTGGACATCCACACTGCATGGGGGGAGGTGAGGGGGTCATGAAAAGCCCAGGCAACTCTTGGTCTGAGCTGCTTCCCCATGCCATTCCTATAAAGACACTGATGGTGGTAAGGAAAGCCTGCCTGGAGGATGCTTAGGTAGGAATATAGGGATGCTCTTACAGGGCAGTAGAGATACTCTACTGTGAGTATTTATGCTTCACAGCTAGAGTCTTTAAGCAGCAAAGTGAGATGGAAACTCTTACTCCCACTTCCATGTTATGCAGTCATAATTTATAGCTTGTCTCTTTACATGCACTCATACAAGTTCAAAGCATTAAATTATTAATTGGCATAACAAGGAAGAAAAAAAAAAGGGCAAAACCTATTAATGATCACATTTCTTCTCTTACAGCTGTCCAAGAGCACTCTAATACTGATATCACAATTTTTCTTCCTGAACTGTCACTTCGTCAACTTACCTGCTCTTCTTTTTTTGCCAGACTTAATTACATCTCCCATGTGTTGGAGTAAAATCCAAATATTTTCAGTGCCTCGTGTTTCTTCCAGCTTCAGCAAGTGAAACAAGACACTATCTTAAGAAAGGAATGAACCTTTTCCTCAATGCCGACTTAAGACATTTTTTCTACTTGTTTCTTAATATAGTAATAAATGAAAGAAAATCTTAGGTTTGGCAGCAGCCAAACCGATGAAAATTTCCCAAAACTTTTTGTTCAGACATGAGCCTCACAGTTAAATTCCTATTCAATATTACTTTGACCTCTCCATACAAAAAGCAAGATTTTCCAAAGTGTAGAAAACCACCCAATGAAAGAAAATCTGTGGGATGGTTGATGTGCTATAAAATAAGAATATAGTGTGTTAGCAGGTCTCAGAGAGCTGATTCCTTGAAGCCATTACCATGTATTTCTGTTTTGTGGAAGAATGAGTTTTAGGGAGATCCGAGAAGTTATTTAAATGAAAATAAATTATATTGGGTGAAATTGTGGAGCCATCTTATGCTTTGATCTTGACAAGTATAATCCAATTATCTTCAATGGTATTTTAGATTAAGTACTTTCAGATTTGGCCTCGATAACAATAGCAGTGAGAAATATGAGGAAATAAATAATCTTCTTCCTTTTGCATACCCCTAGTCCCATCACTGATCAGATTACTTGTGTCTATCTGTTCTCTGTTTCAAGAGACTGATGCTCTGGCTCATAATATAGAAAAGTTTTAATTCTATTTACTTCATTAAGTAATACCACTCAAATAAAAAAGACAGCTAAAATCATCACAGTATAAAATGAGAACTCTAATTTTAATTAAGGACCAATCCTTGAAAAGCAGGAAAGCCACTAGCCAATGACATTTGGGTTTCAATCATGTCTCTAGGAGGAAGCCTGAAGTCTCTAACTTATTGTGGGAATTAAAATCCCAATTTTTCTTTTGTATTTTATTAGTGCTTTCTGCACATAATATCTATGGGCCAAATTTTGACCCTTCAAAGACAGTGTTAGAAATGGGGAAATCTGAGAAGAAAGTTCACCTGTATGATATTCAGTCCTAGGCGCAGAGTCTCCTGACACATTTTATTCACAACTTTTCCATTTCTCTTGGTTGTTACATGCGGAACTGGGTGGAACACATCAACTAAGTTTTTTTTTGCAGGGGTGCATTGATTTTGCTGGCTTTTTAGGGAGGAAGTATCCTTTTCCAAGGTCTAGTGGTTTGCTCTCTAGCCTTCTCCATCTAGGGAATTAAACCTCGTTCGGCCCGGAAGGATTATGGCTGCCTCCAAGGAAAGTGTTTGAAATACTTCCCCCATGCAGATGGGCTGAGATAAAGAGTTGTGTAAGAAAGAGTTAATTAATCGTGTTACAAATTCGAATATAGATGGTTGGATATATGAACTGCTTTTTACCTGTTATCACAATGGCTGTTGGAGGCCAGGACCAAGATTTTAAAAACATCCCTGGGCCAAATGAAAAGGAATTACATTGCAGATATGATTGAAATTAAAGAACCCTTTCCATCCTTCTGCCTTTAAACACAGATCACAGCTCCCAGATCCCACTCATTTTCAGGACTCTTGTTCAACTAAGAAGTGAATTCTGGCAGTCTGCCTTGAAGATCTTGAAGCAGGCTGGCTGCTAGTTTCAGGGTCTTCTTCATAGAAGGCCAAAACAGGGGCTGCCCACTAAACCTTGGTGAAAACTGCAGAAGAAGGGAATTTGAGATGCACTGTCTCATGGGTCTAGCACTTTTCTTAGGGAGGCAGAACATCTGACAGCTACAGGGTCAGTCAAAATCTTGTTCATTTGGAATCTACCATCCAGTAAAGGCAAAATAATTTGTGTAATGCACTTTACCCTCATTCATTGCAACAAAATACAGAGTGTGAAATGGCTCTTACCAGAACACACAACAGACGAGAGGAGCAAAGCATATTCCGTTTTTCTCTCATCTTGTTAAGGGAGCACACAGCAGATATGCCCTTCCTCTGCTCATAACCAAAACTCAGTTCTCCTAAATGCCTTTTCCCACACTATCCTTCTCAAAACAACCTCTTCCCCTCCTGCAGGACAGCAGAGTGGGTGTCAGTGTGGTGAATCACAGGCTCTCCCTAGGAGGCATAAGTCTTTACTAAATCTGGAGAAGGAACAACAGCCTATTTATCTGAATTACTGGAAATGTTCTTTGGAGAAAAAGTGTGACAGTTCTTCTAGCTTCTTTAAGATTCCTTATCATAATCAAAAGTATAAAATCAGTGATGATTCCCCACTTATACTGGGTAAACAAATCCTGATTTTGCAGGTGTGTTTGGCAGAAGTTAAATTGATGCTAAACCTAAAGTATGAGCTGGATAAGACTGAATGGAAGGACAGATTTCTTCAGTATTAATTTTTTGAAAATATTCTTTCCAAAAAATAAATTCTTGAAAGATAGGCTCCAAACACTGTAACAATGTGAAAGTAGCATAGCTGTATAAAATAATTGTCTCCCTGTGATAGAGTAGAAATCAAGTCTTCACACTGATTGACATGTGCATAAGCTGCATTTTTGCAGAAATTTTAAACAGTGACTCAGAATTTTCACCTTATTATCTCCATCCATATACAAATTTCCGTTTTCTGGTGTACTTTTTCATGTCATCATCACTCTATGTGTTTTATTTTTATACACTACATTCACTTCATTTCTCCCTTTCATTTTACTTCCTTTGATACCCTAACAGCTGGGTTTAAGAAAGTGCCGCTTTTATTTACTGTCACTACAGGCAAGGAAATTAGCACCTTGATGGGAGGTGTGCTACATGGAGCATATAGGCATTACAGAGCTGTTAAACACATTTCACTTCACTGTGATTAACAAAATTTAAACCAGTCATCAACCACTTCATTTACTCCCTACACTGCCCTTGCAGAATGAGAGCCATGGAAATGCACATTATGAAAAGCAGCTCAAGCCTCACCCTTTATATTGTTGTCAGAGGATAGCAGCAACAATGGACCTTCTTTTCCATATGTGATTTGAGACCAGAGGAATTATGTACCAGTCAACTTCATGTCTTTAGACACCAGGAGGTGCCTGGGCGCTCCCATAAACCTGAAGGTATGTTAACCCATTGAACTCTGTGTTTTGTGGGCTTCCCCTGCTCCTGACAGATCCAGACTATGACCATCACTTCAAGCAGCAGACACTGAAATTGCAACAATCAAGTCTTGTCACTGGATCTATGGATGGTGACATCTTTTTTAGGCTTATTCTTTCTTTTTTTTTTTCTGTATATGCTTTTATATTGCTATATTTCTACAGATAATAACCCAAATGGCTACACATCTCCTTTCCATTGCAACCAAAGTGCTCTAAAATAAACCCTACATGTACATTCACACTGAGTGACCAGTGGTTCTGTGCATATGCATAAACGCTGGTCATTCAATGTAGCTTCACTCTAATCTGCTCCAAGGGATCTATTAACCCCTGCTTTCAGGGTCAGGTTGTAACACAGCCTGTACAGAGAGGTATCTAGGAACTGTTAGAGCAGAATTAACTTGCTGCAAGTCTTAGGAAGAGAACAGGAAAGGAGAGTAGCCTGTCCCTGGAGAAATGCAGTCATCCACTGCTTCCAGGGAACAAACATACTCCACACTGTAGATACTATCTTTGTAAATTTCACCCTCCCTCCCTATTTGTAGTAAGATGGACTTTTAGGAACTTTTTAGAAGTATTGCACAAAAACACAATGAGAATTTTTCTTTCCAGTCAGAATCCCATGACCTTTGGAAATCCACAGTCCATTCTTTCAGAAATGCAGAGAAATATATTCAGTTGACTGTTGAAATGCTGTTGACTGTTATACCTAATTTTAGGCATCAAAATAGTTGTTTGTGTCTGTGATTCCTTACGTGGTCAAAGCAAAATGCTCCCCCAGAAAAATGGATCAGGGCAGAAATGTTCTCTGGATGCTCTGAGTTTCCTTAAATAAACCTCTCTCCACACATCACAAGAGGACCTTAAGGAAACTAATCTCCTAATACAGGCATTAAGAATACACCCTAGAAAACAAATCTGTTTAATATGCATTATTAATATGCATGAATAATATTATTATTCCATGGATCAATAAGACAGAAAATTGCATGTCTGGTAGCTGAAATAAAATAAATAACTGGATATTAGGGAAACATAGCAAATCTTGTTACTTAAGTAGGGATTTGTATCAAGGGCCAAAATTAATCTAGAGCTCCATATAGTCCCTCGTAATGTCTAAAAGGAGCATAAAATGCAGGAGGACTCAGAGTCAGGGGTTGGCACTGGTTATTAAATATATCCTTGATTTTGCACCTGGTATTCCAGGTCCAGGGCTGCTTTTGGCATCCCTTTTAACAAATGCATACAACCGCATTTTGGAGATTTGGGGTGCCTCGAGTGTCAAGAAACCTCATGATTTTTTTTTCACAAATGAAAATAAAGAAATTACATAATTAATCCTACTGTATCTATAAACTGTACTATATATGAACAAGTGGGGTTGTTCCTCCCCAGGTGCAGGACCCTGCATTTGCCTTTGCTGAACTTCAGAAGGTTCCTCTCTGCCCATCTCTCCAGGCTGCTGAGGTCCTTCTGAAGGGCTGCACATTCCCCTGGGTATCAGCCACTCCTCCCAGCTTTGTGTTGTCAGTGAAATTGCTGAGGAGGCCTCTGCCCCTGCATCCAAGTCATTGATGGATAAGTTAAACATGCCTGTGCCCAGTACTGGACCTTGGGGTCACCACTAGGAACAGGCCTGCAACTGGACCCTGTACCACACTGATTACAGCCCTCTGAGGTCTGCTGTTTGGGCAGGTCTCAATCAATTCTCAATCTCACTGTTTGTTCTCTTCACTCTTCCAACATCTCTGTTCACTCCTCCAAGTCACACTTCTTGAAATTGCCTATGAGGATTGCATGACAAACAGTCAAAAGCCTTGCTGAAGTCAAGATGGATAATATCCACAGCTCCCCCTTCATCCATCCTGTTGGTTGTTTCACTGTAGAAGGTAATAATATAGGTTAAATATATAATTTCTTCTTTATCCGGTGGGTAAAAGAATGAGATGTATCATTACCTTTCCAGGCATTGAGCTGAGGCTGACCGGCTGGTAGTTCTGTGGATCCTCCTTCTTGCCCTTGGTGAAGACTGGAATGACATTTGCTTTTTTCTAGTTCTCAGGCAACTCTCTTGGTCTCTGAAGGCTCTCAAAAATGTTCATGAAATCATGGTGTCCATCAAGTCTCTAAACCCTGCTGGATGCATCCTGTCAGGGTGCATGGACTTGAAGATGTCAAGCTTGTTGAGGTGTTCTCTGTCCCAATCCTCCCTGACCAGGGGAAAGCCTCTCTTCCAGCACTCCTTTACCCTGGTCTCCTGGGTCAGAGGGCTGGTCTTAGTGTAGACCAATGCAAAGCGTTATTCAGTAACTCTGCCTTCTTCGTGTCCTCTGTTGCTAGGCTCTCCCCACCAAAAAATAATGGGCCTACATTATCCTTTGTTTTCATTTTGTTGTTTATGTATTTGAAAAAGCCATTTTGTTATCTTTGACACCCTTGGCCAGGTTTAATTCTAGATGGGTCTTTGTCTTTCCAGTCTCATTTCTGTGTATCCAAATCACCTGTCTATATTCACTCCAAGTGGCGTGACCTCACCTCCATATCCTGTAAATTTTTTGCTTGTACTTGAGCAATTACAGGAATTCTTTATTCATCCACAAAGGTTTCTTGTGCCCTTGGCCTGATTTTTTTTTTTTTAACTGGAATTCATTATTTTTGAGCCTGGAGGAAGTAAGCCTTGAATATCAACCAACTCACCTGTACCTCTCTTCCTTACAGGGTCTCTCTCCTTCCAGGGATTCTTTCAAGAAGATTCCTAAATAGGCAAAAGTTAGCTCTACTGAAGCTCATGGCTGTTATCTTGTTCTCTGTCCTACAGCATGTTTTTCCAACACTGGGCTCTACAATCTCATGGTCACAATGGCCAAGGCTGCCCTCAGCCTTCACCTCTCCAACAACACATCTCCCTGTGTTTCTGTAGGAGGTCAAGCAGCACAATTCCTTGTGGGATCCTCCACGACCTGTGACAGGAGGGTATTGTCAATGCTTTCCAGGAACCCCCTAGACAGTCTGTGCTTTACTGTGTATATCCTCCAGCAGAAGTCAGGGTTGGGAAAGTGCCTCCCACGAACCAGGGCCCATGATTTCTAGACTGCTCTTGGTTGCCTGTAGAAGGCTTCATCCTCTTCCTTCTCTTCAGCAGTCTGTGGTGCACACCCACAACAGTGTCACCCTTACAAGTCTGCCCTATTATCCTGACCCATGAGCTCTTGACTTGCTCCTCACCAAAACCGAGCTCGATACATTTCATTTTTCCTCCCATAGAGTGCAACACCACCATCACCTCTCCTTCCAGGTCTGTCTCTCCTAAACAGTGCGTAGCCCTCCATGACAACATCCCAATCTATCCCACTATGTAACTGCAGTGGGATCAAAGCCCCATGACTGTGCACAGATCTCTAGTTCCTCCTGTTTGTTCCCCACAATTCTGCGTGTATTGGTGACAGACACTTTAAAGAGGTGTTTGATGGTGACAATTTCCCCATGGGGGTTCAGAGGGACACCCCATAGTCCTCTCTAGTTGTTGTGTGTTTGGTTGCTCATGCTTGGTCAAGGTATTCCCTCCTAGAGCCCTCTTTTTCTCCCCAGGGGGTTTACCCAATGTTTCCCTGGCTGGCTTCTATCACCTCAGCTGTCCTTAGTACACCTTTGCAAGACAGTAGGCATGCTCCAGTGTGGCTGATACATCCCATAGGGCCTTCAAGTACCCTGCCCTTCTAATTTTTTCATACTATCCTCCAGTTTGTCAGCTACACGATATTGTACGTGCTCCCTGTCATAGCTAGTGGTACTTTCTAAAAGAGTAGAGTAAGGAAAACACTTGCAGTCCCCAAACTTTTGAGTAAAACCTAAAAGGACCTCTCCTTTTCAGAAGCTTTGGTATGTTTTCATGACACAGGAGAATTCTGTCAGTAATTTAAAATAATTTTTATTTGTTTACAAGGGCGCATTAACAGGGTTGCTGTGAAATAATGAAATATTTCAGAGTAAACTGCAGGATATTTAGAGTCATTTCTTCCTGAAAATAAGCAAAACCCTTTGGGGAAAATATAAGCAGATGGTGTGTGAAGGATTCGTTGTTTTTTTTTTTGTGTAGTGATAAACAAACACTTTAAATTAAGATTCATAACTTTAGGAGATTTCATTCTCAATTATACACACAAACAAAAGACCCTCAAAATCCAGTTTGCCTTTAGATCTGTTAACAGTGCTTTCTTTCAGCCATTTCCATTTCTGAGGCCATCCTGCTGGGAGCTGATTTGAAGGAAGAGCTCTTGGGACAGATTATTACTCAGGACAACATTTAAGCAAACAGTCATGACAATTAACAGGGGCAGCAAACCTGTCCTTGTAACCTATAGGGGGAAAGAGATATGAGAGCAATAGTACTCCCACTGCTGACTAGACCTAAGGCTTTCTAGCTGTATTGTATATATTATTTGCAGTTTTGTACGATCCTCTAATTGTCACTACCTCATGTCTCAGTTTACCTGGCTATAAAATGTATTCCTCAAAAATTCATAACAAGTTGCTGGAATCAAAGGCCATAACATTTGTAATAACACATGCCAATTAACCTCAATTACAATAGTATCATTCTGAAGAACTATCACAGTAGTTTATCTCTGGTTGGACTGGTTCTGTCTAGTGAAGGGAAACAGCATCTTACCGAATTTGAACATCTCAACACAGCAGTTTTGCATTTGCCTATTGCCACACATTGCTGTCATTGCTAGTTTGGCAGACAGAACACAAAAGCATGATCTCTTCTCAGAATGAAAAAAACACCAAAATCCAAAAAGAAGTTATATTTTAAAATGCTTTGTGTAGTGAGTATTTCTGTTTCTCTAGTAAAGTTGCTTTTCTTTCTTCACAGCTGTAAAATGATACTAAAGTTTAATAAGCTAACAAACTCATCCTGTTATATTTTATTTTGATTGACCATGACGTGAATTTGCCACAATTCCATTGACTTCAATAAGAATGGTTTAGTGAATTAATTTATATTTACATCAGGGTAACTGGGAACACAGCTTAGTTCTCAACACTGCAAAAGATTCACTTTTCACTTTTTTCACTTTTTCACTACAGGGTAGCTTAGTACAGCTCTTCAGTGCAAATATTTCACCTGCCCTATAGAAACACAAGGTCAGTGAGCTGAGGTCTGGTGAAGAAAAGAAGGGGAAAGAAAGCCTGTCCAGCCCTGATGGCCCTGGAGAGGTATTTTGCATATGGATTCTGCCTCATACTTTCTGCAGAAATATGTTCTCTGTCTCGACCTCATTTCTGCATGTGTCTTGAAAGACTAGTAGTTTCTTTTTCTTACTCTGTTTATATCTGGTAATCGATTTTGGGACCCAGTCTTCATCGACAGTGATTCAGAAGACAAAAGAATGTGGGATAACAGGCTAAGGTAAAAGGGGTACAATCAGTTCGCAGGGTGGAAAACTTAGGGACTGCCACATCATCTAGCATAACAAAGACTTGAACTCACCTGAGAGGCTTGGTGTCACATGATTACACATATTAAGTTGTCAGAGGAGAAGATTAAAGGAAAATATAGAAAGAGGGAGGTTCTAAGCGAAGGTGAAAATAAGCAAATCGGATGTTGAAATGCAAGTATAGCAGAATTTCAGTTGCTCGGGTTAGGACCCTGCACTGAGCTGTTATCTTGCTATGAATATACATGCCAACTGAGTAATGAAAACTGATATATGATTTAAGGTATGCTAGGGCATATATTTAATTCTTCCTTGAAGGAAAATTTCAGGAGCTTAAAACCCTGAAACCAACAGGAGGACTTTGAAACCAACATGCAACTCACTCATTAAACAAAATAATTCGTAAGTTACAGACATCTCTAGAGATCACCATCATCCAGTCGCTGCTCAGAGGAGGATCAAGATTGCCAAAATTGATGTTCAGTTGGGTTTTGAATACCTCCAAAGATGGAGAGCACCTCTTTGGGCAACAAGCTTCAGTGCTCAATCAAGGTCTCAATAAGAAAAGTGTTTTCTTCAGTTTAAATGGAATTTCCTGCAATACAGTTTGGGCTTCTTGGCCTTAAATATGAGCTAAGTAAATAACTAAGTAGTAATTGAATGAGATATAAGAGTCATGCAGATTTTGGAAAATGAAGTGAGTGGCATGCATATGAATAGACTAATATATGTGGATATTGAAAAGCAGGAGCCCAGTATGCAGGCTAGCAGTAATTTGTTTTCTTAATTTACTCTTTCTTGTACATTTCCAACTCTCTTAATTCCCATCTGAGTTGATGACCTATTATGTAGAGGCTGCCTATTAGATATAAAGCTTTACAAGCTCATTGTTGGTAATGTCGTGAAGAAAATGCAGGCCAGTTCCACTACGTGGTACAAAGCTATCTAAAATTGTAAGTGTGGGCGTTTCAAGCATGGGTACTGCCTCATTTGAAATTGAAATATGTTTGCAGTGCTTGAATGTGGGAAGATTAATTAGCACCCTGTTTCAAAATAAGAAGTAGAAACTCATCACAAAGAATAAGGAATGTGGCACTGTCAACAGCTAGGAAAAGAGGATTTTCTACCTGGAAAATAGTGAAGAAAAGAAACCAAACACATCCGTCTTTCTAATCTAAAGGGAAGGAAAATGACACTTGATACTGATTGAGTTTTTTGAAAATAATTCTATGGTCACGTCTTTCATAGCTGCCAAATAAAAGCAAACTATGATATTGAGTTAATTCTAGGGAAGTTACTGATTTAATGATGCTTCAAGGCATCTGCTTTCCGAAATTCTAGCTCTTGATTCCTCTAAGGAAGTGAAAGGAAGTTAGAAGGCAAACAAACAAACAAGTACCCATTCATGTTATGGCATATTTCACTCTGATGTACTTCAGTGAAAGATTGGGATACACTAAGCAGTCCTAGGTGTCATTTAAAAGTAACTCTCTGCTGCAGTTTAGGAAATAGAAGCTGTCTGTTTCCTATTTCATCTTTTTCCTATGATCCCCTACTGGTTGGAAATGGTCCCTTTGATATCTCATATAGGGTCACTCACAAATGTTTCTTTTATTCTTTATAAAAGCTATCTCAAGACACTGATAGTTGGTATATTCTTCATTTACTATCAAAGGGACTTAATATAATGTACCAAAATGATATTGAAAAGAGCCATCTCTTATAGGGATAAATTTGTGAATGCAATTTGCAGGTAGGCACCTATAACAATGTGTACAGAAACAAGATGAAAGAGAAATATTCAAATCCTTGAAACCTCTGTTATCCCACAGGTGATTTACTTTTCACTTCAGGTAGCTCAGTAACACTGCAGCATTGTGTTTAGATTACAGAGTGATGATATGAAACATTCTAAACTGTAATTTAAGACAGAAAGCGGGCAATTTATGTTAAAAAAAGCCAAAAAAAAACCAAAAAAAAAGAAACAAAAAAATCCAGAAACTACCCCCAACAACAATGTAAACCCCCAACAAAACAAATTAAAAGCTCCATGTCCCCCGGTTAAAACAAAAAAACAACAAACAAAGCAATAAACTGACCAATCAAACCAAACAAAAACAACAACAAAAACCCTCATCACACAATGAAAACCAACAAAAACTCTCTATGTTATATTCCCTCCTGGAAAGTAGGCTGGATACCTACTTTCTCCTTTCTATCAATGTTCAGAGAAAGAAGTCCTAAGTGTCAATTTTGCATACACACCTGAACAGTAAGAAAGTCTGTCTTTGAAAATGATCTAGCTTTCCCCAACAAATTCTTTTTTTAAAGGAAGTTCACATAAACCTTAATGATATTTACTACATAAATGATTTTAAGTCTCAATTTTGCATAGCATATGAATAATCTGGACTCTCAGAAAATATGTTTGTATTGTGCCCAGAGCCTCCCGAATCCACTGTTATGAGATTTTTTTGCAGCTCATATAAGCCAGATGGGGCAATTTAGCTCAGTCAAAGTCAAGCTGTCTTCTGTCATGGCTCACATCCTCAACAAGCACTCCTGAAATTGAGCATGTTTAGTATTCTTGATAGTGTTGATGTTGAACAAAGCAAATAAAGTCAGTGTGATTCTCCTAAATTCACATTAATCTGCAAAGTACAAGATAATAAAAACATTATTTTGACTGTCAAACTGAGCAGACATGATGGCAGCTGTCAGGGGAAAACGTCTCAAGCATCTGCATAAACTTACCATAGCAATAAGCTGAAATATTTTGTACCAGGCCTACTCCATTTGCAGGAGTGTCTTTCTTCAAGAAAGCTTTGGGAAAAGGAAGGTTAGAAGAATGAGAAAACTAAAAGGTTTGAATTGATTGGAAATAAGAAGTGTTCAAATGGTGGCTTAGGAAGACAAATATTGAAAAGACTCCATAAGACTGAGTTCTCATTTTGAAAGTTATTAATGGGTCATGAAGGGCAGTTCTTTAAAAGTTGTATGTATTGAAAGTTAATTATCCACGGGACAAAATTTATGTGCAACTAGACAGCATTTATCTGAAAACAGGTGTCTAGGAAGGCTGTGGGACAGTCAGGTCTAGTTCCTAGATTCTGTGCGAGCTCATGCCAATACGTTTTCTGATTATAAAGTAAATACTTATATTTTACAGGTTTGGGGGCTAAAATGTCCAGTCAAAAGAGACCCACATACCTAGTTTCTAGGAAAATAAAGACCTGCATGGTTTAAAATGAGACTTGGGCTGAGAATGACAATATTTGTCAGACCAGGGAGAGGTGTATAACCATCATGCGAGAATATTACCTTTCACCAGTCACAGGCAGAGTCTTCCAGGTAGGAATGTTCTGGTGCTGAATAATGTTCTTATTCAAGACTAACTGAAAGAAAAAACAAATCAAGGCAGAGAGAAAAAAAAGAAACAATGCTTCTGGTATCCAAGATATTAAAATATACCATTAATTTTTAAAATCCAATCATTATTCTACAGAACCTTTTAAGAAGAGAAGCTTGGTAACATTCTGAGCAGCAGAAAGAATGCCATAATATACAAAATGACAGAAGACTAACTAGTCTTATTTTTTGAGGGTTATTATCAGAAGCTGTGATTGTGTGATTGATTTCTTACTTCAGGTCTTAAAATACTACAAAATCTTTCATTTATGGTTGGTTTATTTGTTTGGTTTGGGGTATTTCAAGTTTGGTTTGTTTGAGTTTGGGCTTTTTTTGTGAAAATGGTAATTGTTGGCATATGACTAAAAGAAAGAGAGTTTCTGTAAATACATATGTAATATTTGCATACACACATAGGCTATATAGTAGCCATGATAGTATAGATAATATTTGTCATGATATTTACTTTTTAACTGTCCAAAAGTTTCAAATCATTATCTTCATTTTGAAAAGAAAGAAAAAAAAAGGAACAAAAAGGAAAAAAAAAAGACCTTCTAAAAAGCTGTTAACTGATCTCAGAGACCATAAAAAACTTACAGAGGTATGACAGCTGAAATTGTGCATGTAAGAGATAAGGATTTTTTAAAACATTTGTTACATACTACACAGAATATATGTAAAAAACATCTCTTAGTTCACCTTAGAAAAGAATATTTTCCTCCTTTAATGAGTAGGAATACCAGGGCACTACCCCAGCAAGGCTGGTTCATACAAACGAAATACAAATGGAGGCTTTTGTACAGCTGAGATTTCCTTTGTCTTTTTTGTCTCCTTGTTTCCTTTGTTTCCTTTGTAGGAAGTGCCAAGGTAATATTGTCTCCTGACCAAGGGCCTGTAATACCTGAAATACCAGTAATTGCCATCAGCAGCCTGGTTCTCCTGCTGATTTTTCTGATGTTCTTCAGTGGATACATAAACATCTACATGATGTACCTTCACAACCAGGCTCTCCATCTGGGCATCAATATCTTGCCACAAGTGGCAACCCAGATGGTTTTACAATAATGTTTGTAACAGTTTGGGTTTAACAGATTCTGGTGAGATCTATAATTATCTCAACTCTCTGGGCCTCACTGGATGGCAAAAATGTCAGCCATGGTTTAAACCCTGCTGGTAGCTAAGAACCACACTGTTGCTTGCTCATGCACTCCATCCTGGTGGAATAAGGAGAAGAATCAAATGTAAAACCCAAGGAAATGCAAGTCTGCACAATACAATTGCTCACCACCTGCTGACTGATGCCAGACCCTGTCCTAGAACTGTGGTTGGGGTCCTTTACAGGTAACCCCCGAGTTTATATACTGGTGATGATGGTTTATCCTGCAGAAATCCATTTGGCCAGTTTGAGTCATGTGTTCAGGCTATGCTCCCTAAGAGATTTTTTGAGTCCCTTCTCACTGACAGAGCATGAGACACAAAATCTTCCTTGATTTACGATAGAGTACTTAACAACAATTAAAACAGCTGTGTGTTATCAACTATATTATACTGAATCCAAACCATAGCACATACTGAGAAGAAATGAACTCTATTCCAGACAAAAGCAGGACAAGGTACTAGAAAGTATTTAGAGGAAAGAAAGATGTGAAATAGGTGAAAAGCAGAAAAGGCAATTAGTGCATTTCCTTACCTATATTCTTTTTCTTAGTCAATGCTACACATTAATTTTCTTGTTTTATCTGTCCTAGTTGAAGGAATTTTGTAACTGCTTTACAAAGGTGAACATGTGTCCCTCTAATTAGCTTTT
Source organism: Tychaedon coryphoeus (assembly GCA_013398595.1). Classification (NCBI taxonomy): domain Eukaryota; kingdom Metazoa; phylum Chordata; class Aves; order Passeriformes; family Muscicapidae; genus Tychaedon; species Tychaedon coryphoeus. Next base: position 44,659 of record WBND01001218.1, on the reverse strand, counting down.
TATTGTAATCTAATGGATCATTTGTGGGCTGCTGGTTGGAGGACAAAAGAGACAGTCATAAAATAGTGCCATTCTTCTCCATCCATCCCTTCCCAAGGAAACCACACTCCTCATCCAGAGAGAAGGCACATGCTAGTAGTTAGCTAATCTTGTAACAAAGGTGTTGATTTGTGAGGTTATAAGGAAAAATACATTGTGTTTAATTGCAATCTGTTAAAAGAATCTTACATATTCCAGTCAAAAAGGATAGATACCATTGGAAAAGAAATGCAAAAATAATATATGGAAGTGAAAACCTGCAGTCAATGGACATACTAGATAGCAAAAGAGTAAAATTCTGCCACTGCATAAGCCTTGCAGACTTATCTCAATTTTTCATATTGTATTATATTGTATATTAGTGCATATTTTATATATGATTGCATATTAAAGACAGACAAATTGGAATTAAAAATGAAATTACCAAATTTCTTAGTGAGACAGTATAATCCAAATACTGGACCCCTTTTTCCTCTCCAGATAAAAAAGAATGCTTGCTGTATAAAGGTAACATAATCAGAAACAACGTTTTGAAGATATTGGCTTTTTGGGCCTATCCATACATTTGAAGAATATTCACTGTAAGGCAGACTAGAAAGCACTGGCTACAGAGCATCATTGAAGTTATCAATGGTCTTTGAGAACTGGTGCTGCGAAACAAGTGTACTTGTTTCATAATTAATCACATATTACAGGGATAGACATCCAAATGGATGGGACACAGCCTCATCCATTTGGAGACAAGACATATTGTGGTTGTTCTTGACTTTAACAGCTGCTATTTCCAAAAATACTCCTAGAGGGATGCCATTTGAAGGGTTGGAAAGCAGGACAGAATTAAAATCTGAATGGAGGAGCAATCCACTGCCAAATAATACAGTGCCTGGAGCAATTAACATAAAACTTCTTTCAAATGCCACTTACATTGTTGCAGAGCCCCATAAAGATTGAGCATGACCTATTTTTCTTTTGTTTCAAAACTTGTTCCCTTTGACATTTTGTCGCTGTTTTAATTGCTGCCTCTCTCTCTTTCCTTCCTCACTCTGGCATTTGTTAGCCGGGCTTGTTAATGTTGTGCTTCCTCATCTTCGTTTCTGCTGCCCGAGGGATCTGGCAGTACCTGCAATGAGTCTGAAATGACATTACAGTGCTCCCACTTTCCTGGAGATGGCAGGGTGTATGGATTAGGGTGGAGGAAAGCGTTCCTTACCCAGAGGCAAACACCACCTCCATCAAGAAAACAAGACAGAGGGCTTTTTGTTCCACCCTTTCCTCCACCCTTGAATGTATTGAAGCTGGAATGCTGTTCCCTGGTTTAGCAAGCCCTGGGAATGTCAGTACACACACACACACAGAGGACAGAAGTATAGCCTGGAGGCAGAAACAGCGATTCTCCTTCATCCTTCCTTGCCATCAGAAGGCTGGTCCCCATAATATGGTGGATGCTGAGAAGGGAAAAAAGTGGAGATATTTTCACAGCAGCATTTCCACCTCTCTGGGAGGATGTATTTTGCACACTTGATACTGGTACAGAAGCTGACATTGTCTGGCAGAGTTCACTGTGAGCTGCAGAGGACAGGTAGAAGCACAACTGTTCCCTCATTAGCTCTCCCCAAACCATTATAATGCAGATAATTAACAACAGAACAATAGAGAGGGATAAGGCTCACTCTATCTGCAGCACTGTGGCAATGGTTATATTAGTAGAAATGAAGTAAAGCTACCATAAAACAAATCAGAGAAAGATAAAACAAATAATCCAAAATATCTTTTCAAAATATATTTTCAGTGTGTGCACTGTCCCATTACAGCCTCTGTGATAATACATTTTCCTGCCAGAAAGAGAAGCAGGGTCTCCATAAGCACTTTTGGGTACCTTCCTTAGTAGTGGGAAGCTAATACTTTCAAATGGTCTTTTTTAGTTAATTATTCCTAACCCAAATTATTCATTCCTACCTCTGGAAACATCCAAAATATATGTCTGACTCACATGTGAGTCAGTTTCATGTCCAGGGATCTGTCAAAATAGTTCTATCTTTCATTATCTCATTACCATGGAGAATAATGTGAGACTAATTTTATACACAGGAGAAAGCAGTAAATATTTACCAAGGTAAAATAACTAAAGAGGTATGTAACAGGGAACAGGAAAATTAAACTTTGACTAGAACCAGAAGTTTTCCTTTACTTAGAGCTCTTCATCTGAGAAGCAAACAAATTTAATATGAAGATTCAGGAAAACATTAAATCTGTACTCCTAAATATTAACATCAATTATGTTTTTGCTCCCTCTTTACACAGCAGCTCTGATTTCTAGTAGCAACTACACGAAGATTTGTAAAAAACATCAACAAAATATTTCACAAGGCTGGAAGTATATTTGTTATGTTGTCCAATGAAGAGAAAGGTAAGAAGCCTTCCCTTGGGCCCCTATCTGTGACCAAAACCTTACACGAGATTAGCAGACTTATGAGAAATCTGGGGCATTTCACAGCGACAAAGAAAGCCACTAATTGTTACTGGGAGGCTGAGAATGTTGTTGTCTTTTTTCACCTACAGCAAATGAGTATCTCAAGCAAGGATTTCAAGAACAGTGAAGAGCTAGTGGAACATTTTATTTATGATAAGATTTATTTTTTGTAAGATTTCATAATGATTAACAAAGTAAATGTTTAAATTTGGTTACAGAGAACTCACCATTGGGAATGGAGAATACCTGCTCAAGTGTTTTGCTAAGCCATGAATATATTGGCAATGCATAACCTTACCAAGAAAATCTTGAAATATATCTATATAGTACAGAATGTTCAGTGGAGTAGTTTTATAGTACCTTTTCTCTAATGCATTGTATAGAGACAGCACTTTTGAGTAAGTTAAGAGGTAATAATCAATGCCAGAACCAAGTTTCTATAATGTCGTAAATATTTCAGAAAGAAAACACAGCACAACAAAACCAAAAAAAATTACTTTGTAACTCATCCTCTGAGGGCCACACTGGAAACTGGAAAAACAATAGCAAAGAATGAAAATAAATATCCTCCTAATTCACAAGCCCCGGGCTGCATAGAAACATTCCTGAGAAATTCTGTATTTGATAATAAAACAAAACAAAAAACCCAAGCCCAGACGCAAGAAGAGTCAACCAACCAGATCTGTTAAGGTAGTTTTAAAAATATGTAGATAGTATGGACCAAAGATCCCAAATGACTGCTGCAGATTTTTGCATGGCAAAACGGCGAAGATTAATTAATTGCACTACAATAACAAGGACAGGATGCCAATATTTGCTGATGTAGAAGGATATACCTGGCAATTGTTTTTTCAGTACCCACATCACCAAACTGTGTGTTAAGTAATTTTTCAGAGATCTGTTTACCTTACCAACTCACACTAGGAAAAGGCATTAAAAGGTAAGTGTAGGCCTTGGATATGTGCAAGTACAGTGAGGTTCTCAACCTCCAGTGCTCTAGGCACCAACTCCGGAGCTCTTAGGCTCCTACTTTGTAGGGTTATCTTAAATAAGAAAAGCAGCTAATAGTTAAAAGGTTATTTATTACAAACACCTCTTATTACAAAGCACATCAGTCTCAAAAAGCAATAGCAAAAAAGCAATGACAAAGCAGTAGCAAAGCAAAAGCCTGGCAAAGAGCAGATGGCTAAAAGCCAGAATGGCTAAAAGCAAGTGGCTGAAAGCACCAACTCTCCCCAATACAAACTCTTATACAGGATTTTTCTAACAAGCTAAGACACAAACTCGAACCATTACTCCTTAACCTATTAGAATTCTAGTTTCTTAGCACATTAGGTTATGTACACAACTGCTCATACAACCTATCTTGTTCTTCTGAAAAATGTAAGCAATATTCTTACTGTGGCTCTACTATGTCTATGCCCTGTCTACAGCTGTGGGCCTGGAGCCTCGTGCTGAAGATATCACTATGTCTCAACCTTCAGTAGAACTTGCTCTGCTACTCTGGCATTTGAAACCTTTCACTTACTAAAAGCATTAGAACTCACCCTAAAATTACTAACTTACTTCTACTTAAATGTCTACTTTATGTGCAAGTGGCTTAATATACTTCAATCCATCCAAAGGCATTAATTCATTCCTTGCACCCTGATTTCCCTCTGAAGAATTCAGAGAGACCTCTGACTCAATGACTCCAACAAGTACAGAGGATGACAGAGGTGACCCCAATATTTGTAGTTTGCTAGGGCCACTTGTCACTGCATTCCACCACGTAAAACACTTAAAAACAGATTTTCAACACAGTCCTGGAAATTTAAGCAGAATTTATTTTGAAATTCTGGGGCCACACAGTCGTGAAAACCTCATTCTGAAAGACTAAACAGCAATGAGCATTAAGTACTTTTCCTGAGCTACAGTTTTGGCAATACTAAAGACTTCTTTGCAATGGTGACACCGTATATACATTAACAGAGGATGTTTAGAAGAAAAATATCTCAAAAATTGCAAATATCTGCAAATTGACAGTGATGCTGAAACGTTGTTGTGTTGATCCTTGGATGCAAATCAAACTTCAAAAACATGAAACAAGCCCCAAACTTAAATATTTGTGTCAGGCTGATAGCTCTTACAATTCAGAAAGAATTATGTGGCACAGACCTTCAAGAACTGTGTCAAGCCTGATGAAACTCAGTGGTCCAGTTTCTCCCTCTCTCTCCAAAAATGATTTCATGTTCTAATTGACCACAACTCTTTTGTCCATCATCCATTCTTCTGTCTCTGAATTCTCCCTAAACTGCTCTGATCAGCTCTTCCACTTATTTTGCCATGCAGAAAAATAATTATTTTTGTTCAAGCATTAGGCATTTTATTGAAATATTAAACAATATTGGTTTTCTCTTGACTTTTAAACCAATTTGAAAGCAGGATTTAAACTATTTTACAAATTCTCTCTGAGAATGAGCTCCTGTGTAACTGGTGTCATAAATCATACCATTTTCCCATCAGCAGCAAACTAACTGTACTCTCACTTTCATATGAGATGGTGTTGTTATTGTTAGGGGTAGGATACACCACATTCCAAAAAAGAAAGCCAGAAACAGTGACTTGGTGACTTCACAATCTCCCTATGATACAGAGATGATAGTGTGAAATGTTGGATATGAGTATGAGTGTTCCATTACATTTTTCATATGGAATGTGAGAATACCCGCAGATACAATTTCCCCCCCTTTTTAGAAAATGTTTCATATACATTTAAGTACAGGTTAGAGGCAAAACTTCCTTTCTAAACCCTTCATATCATGGAAGGAGTGTTTCAAGTGTTTCATTTGAAACGTCAAATGAAAACAAAGATTGCCAAAGAGCAGACTTTGAGTTCCCTTGAACTCTGGGTGTTGGTGAAATGTTTATAGCCACAAAGAAGCAACATGGGTTATGTGCTTTATTTAACATGGCAAAAAGCTTTCCACCCTTCTTGTCCTGTTCTTAGAAGGTAGAAGTTGAGATGAAAGTGTCATGACTTCTGCCTCTAATCAGAAGGCAAAAATTTTGATTTAACCTCATATCCAAACACTGTAGAAACTTAATTCAGGACAGGGCTTCTGGAGCACTTTATTCTGCTCTGGTAAAAGAAAGTAAAAAACTTGATTTAAAATGGCATTGCACTAGATCCCAGGTCAGCTGGCCTGGTGTAGCAGAAAAAGAGCTTGTAGGTATTCTTCATATACTGATCCTAACTAATCATATCACATATTATACTATTCATAATCATTAATACTACTTAATTATATTTAAACACTGGGATTTGTTATCTCAGAAATCTTTGAAGCTGGTTGGCATTTACATATACATATTTTGATTTAAATATAATCTAACAACTAATGCAAGACTTTCAGGATAAGTATTCTTCAGTCCAATAATCTGGACAGCATATTGCAAAATCACTCAGTAACATTCCTGCAGCAATAGTAGGAACCATACAAATAGCCACATAATTATCTACTGTTCCTTTATTTATTACTTGAAAAGTTCTGGATCATAAGTTTGAGTGTGAAATATTAGCTCTAGGGACTATGCTGCCAGCACCAGGTATTATTTGTTTTGTTACTTGGACCCCTAAGAATTATCATAATGCAAATTAGAGTATTAAAAAAAAACCCCTAACCCAGCAAAACCAAACCATCCCTCCCACATCTCCAAACCAAACGTAAGTTAAGTTCATTTGGTTTTGAGCTCTCCTATATAATTGAGATATTTCCACAGCTCAAAACTTCTGATTTGAGTCTTGGATAAATTAAGAAATGGTAAACACAGTACTTCCAGTTGGTAATTCCAATATGGCAGAGATCATTAATTAAAGAAAGCCATAAGTAAATGGCAAATCTTTGCCAAAATGTGCTATAGAATTTAATTTAAACTTTTGTCAAATGTCATCAGCATTTGGTTTGGCAAACAGAGGAGAAAGATTAGGGACTATGAATAAAAAATTTCTTGAGTATTTGAGCTGAACCAAAAAATTGAAAGAAAAAAGTATTGATTTGTGCCAACATAAAATATTTTGTTTACTCAAGACAAAATATTTTGTTCAATTTCAGGCAATTCTTCATTTGACAGTATTCAATTCCTCATTTTCAAGTCACTGCATGAGATCACCAATCATGTCAAAACAAAAGTAAAAATGAAAACCTCACTTAAAAAAAAATCACAGTTTTGTTTAAGCAACCTCAGTATGACAGGATGATTATTTGGTGGACAACCATGGATGCTCTGGCCTATCCTGCCTCTGAATTGATATTGAACCTCTGTCTTTCATGGGATTGTGTGTGATTTGGAGAATGTCCCTGGGGTCTGGCTGGCTGTCCTGCTCACTGGGTAGGGCAGTGGTCTGATCCTGCTTGCCAGGTCCTGCCCTCCATTCCAGAGGCAGACCCTGACATTCCTGGTACCCACCAGCCCCTGGCATTGGCATTTTCTAATTCTCTTCTTCCATGCTTTTATGCTTTGTAAAAACACATTGTTGGCTTCCTCATGAAGGGAGGGATTGCTGTTTCCTTTTGAAGCAGCTTGGGTGATTTAGATCTGATAAGACCATAATAAAAAAGTTAGTTCTAGGCTATTGCCTAGAAATGGTGGAACTCAGTGTTATATTCTAAGTGCATCAGTAACTCAAACATTCAAGTTTTCCACTTAGTGAAGTGCAGATAAATCTCATCTAGATAGTCACCCTACCCAATGAATTTGCAAAGTTTTATGAAATAATTCCAAAAGGCACTGAGCAAATTGACTAGAAGTTGGAATGAGGAATCAGCGATCCAGAGGTACATTTTTACTGCAGAAAGGACAGAGCTTTGTGAAAAATACCTTCAAAAATATGTGAATTAGACCTCTAGTCTGAGCAGCCTGTTAGTATCTTAACTACCTCTTTTGCCTATGGATGTTTCTTCCCCTCCCTGGATCTGCTGCTTCAGTACATTATTCTCAGTGACCACAGTAAGGCCACGATCAGTTCCCAGCTGCTCCCTTGCCCCATGCTATTGCCACCAGAGCCCTTGGTCCTGAGTCCATTACAGTGACATCTGGTTCACCACACTTGGGATTTTCTGTTTACTTAGCCCTCGACCTTACAGCTGGGGTCCAGTGGCAGCATTGAAACACTGCCTGGGGCACTCAGCAATGCCAGGAGTACATCTCTGCTCCTCTCTAGTGGTGAAAACGAGAGGGCTCCTCCCAAGATAGTTCCAGCAATGTGTGATTTGCAAAGGCTTACCAGAGCAATTGCCTTTATGCTGGTGGCGAGACTGACAAAGTAGATATGAAAGAGAAAGGCCTTTAGGCTTATCTCTGGACCAATTTAAAATCAGGACCTCTATATCACATTCAATTATATAGTAAAAAAGAGGGGTTGCATTTGTGAGTTTCAAAAGCAGATTTTTAACATATTCCCCAGAGAACATGAAGAAAGGATGTAAGAAAATGTGATGCCTCTAACGACCCTCACCCAAATCCAATAAAAACAGGAATGAAATACACCTCTTTCCTTAGAAATTAGATGAAAAACATTATATCCAAAGGCACTCTCCATAGGATATCGCAAGCTTTATGGAATCCTTTGGCAACTGATATGTAGAAGTGTCTAGATAGCCTTATTGTGACCCGAAAAGGCACAGTACCCTATAGCACATCCCTTAAAAAAGAAGCTATTACCTATTAGACATGTAGATGTCATATTAAAATTTGCAATATTTGTTGGTCTTTACTCCAAGAGGTTTCTGACTACAGGGTATCTCTTCTTCAGAGTGGGTTTCTTTGTCAAATTTTTAAACAATTTTGATATATTTTTGTGCTACTGAGAAAAAGTCTCCAAAAACAGGTGGCAAGAGTATGATCTATCCATATCTAGCAACAAAAAAAGGCAGATTCTATCCAGGGTAACACCATTTGGACTATAGTTGTCAGTTACTGAAAAGACTACTGTGCTGAGAGATATTTTTTAAAGTTTTAAAATAAGCCTGTCTTTACATGAGAAAAAAATGAGAGAAATTTATGCATGCTCGTTCTGTGATTTATCCTTGAGACAGGCAGACACAGCCAGAGACCAAACGCTGGAGTATGATTCCATGTGACTTAATTTATTGAATTGGTACTGCCAGTAGTGCACTGCTTCTCTTTAGAGAACATGCACTGAAAAGCAGGTTTGCTAAACATATTTTGTATTCTTACGTTTATCTGTGCAAACACTTTTTTTCCCCTCTTGATTAGAGGAACAACATTTCCTTTTCTGGCACCACGTAAGCACATTGGGAAGAATTTATTAAGAGGGATTGGAAAGGATCTATAAGTTGAATATTTTAGAGTCAAACAGCAGTTTCTTAATTGAATTCCCTATACTCATGTTCTAGTCACTCATCTGGGGTTTTTTACCTCTGTTTGACTTTAGCACCAGATGGATAGGACCTCAAGCATTGTGGAAGCTGGATACCTGCAGGAAACTGGAGAGTATTAATTTAACAAGATAAATAAACAAAATTCCAAGCAACCAAAATCCCAAAGAAGAATATTATAAAAACTTGACAAGATATATATTTGTATCACGTAAGATATTTGTACATACAAGATATGATAACAGATACACAGTCTGTTACAGATAATTAAATTGACCAGCCACCCCCGCTCAAAAAAACAAACAAAAACGTTTCATTAATTTATTTTCATATCATTAATTGCAGGCATAGAACACACCAGACTTAGGAAATATTTTGTAGACAGCTCACAACAGTTGAGACCATGATGTACAGCTGTGTCATCAACCTCTGTCTCAGGCTCAGCTGATTGCCACTGCAGCACAGGTGACTCCAGGGAAAGCTATGGGAGACCTGATGTTGAGTGAAATAACACTTGACAGCTCTGAAAATCAAAAGTTTTCTGCTCCTTTTTCCAGTCAATTGATTAAAAGACACAAGATTTTCCACTACAACAGGTTTAACTTTCCTTTGCAGAAAGCAGATGTAGTCAATGCTTTCTAATTTTAAATATTAGCAGACGCTGGAAAATTAATTGCTAACTAATTGCATTGATGAATAATACTAAGAAAACCAAAAAAGGAGTCCCCAAAGTCTTTTCATAGGACACACAGCTGTGCAGGTGTTGAAGGCTAGCTCCTAAATTTGCATATGTCAATTTCAGTTATGTTGTAATGCTCTAACATGTGACTCTGCATTTGCTTCCAAACTCCTTAGTCAGGAATAATTCATTACATGTACACTGAAAACAGGCAAGAGCTCTTACTCAGTTTCATTATACGGTCACTGTAGGTCGCTTCCAGCTTAAAACTATTGTATTCCATAAATAATTGCATAAATACTGTGAGAATGTGATTGCCATTGAGTCTTCCACAGGATATGATAAACAGCATATCAGTATGTTATTTAGGGAGAACATTTCTCAAGTTCTTATACAGTTATTTTATTCCTTCCAACTTGACCACAAGACCTGAAAATGATAATCACATGGTTTATCAGTCACATGTTATCATATGTTTACTGTCATTCTTAATAGACAGCAGAGATTTTGTCAGTCCTGCTTGACTTTATTGATTATTCTTATTGATTATTAACTTCTCCATTTTTATTGGCAAGTAGCTAATCTGCAGGAGTTGGAAGTGTGTGGGTGTGAGGATTAGTAGTAAATAAAAACAGGGACAGACCTGAAAATTAGTTATGTCACATAATGTGAAAACACTCAGATTAAGATAATCGAGGCAATTACTGGACTGTGGCTTCCACTAGGGCTTTACTCAACCAACAAAAAGATTTGATATTGGATGCCAAATTATAGTGTTTTTGTTGCTGAATAGGGCATACATGTCTTCACCAGAACTGCTGCCTACTTACTGTCTATTTATTTTTGTTTTGTGTTCAACTGGTTGTGTTAACACTCTTTTTATTTTCTTTTTTGTTTTCTCTTTTTTAACAATGTATGCATATGATTTAGTATTTCAATAAAGCTCCCCATAGTTTCTGTCATTTCCACTATCTGCTGCTGGGTCAAGTGCATGTTCTTGCCATACAGACTATGCCCTTTTATTTTCCCTTACCATAGCAGGATGGATAAAAATCAGCAGTCTCTCTCATTTTAATTTAGATCTTCTGATGGATGCAATCTGCAGTGAAATGCTGTAGTGTTAGCTACACCAAGGCCACACATCTCCCAGTGTGATGTACTCACATTCAAAAATGAGCCCACAGCCTAGAGTTTTCACCTGTTTCATATTTGAAAGGAGCCTGAAGCAAATCTCAAAGACAGAGACACTAAATGCTGTATCTGCTTCAAGTGGGCAAACCTAGGTGTAAAGCTAGTTGTGTACTTCAAAAAAATGAAATTAGTGTGGCTGATCACTTCTCCTTTCAGGTCAGAGAACTAATAAGGGACTTCCTTGGCTAGTGTTATGTTGTACTTCGTGCTTGGATGGTTCAGTGATGCATATTTGGCTCGTCGCAGCCTTTATTGCTACACTCCTCCCCAAGGGGCCAAGAGACTACTGAGAATTTTTTTTTAAATTCATGCATCATCTTTTGCAATAAAACAGTAGGGGTGAAAGTCTGACTCCAATGGAAGTGGTGGCTGTCTTCCAGCTGATTTCTGCATGGCCAGATTTAAAGAGCATTACACAGCCTCAGAAGCTGCTCCTTGGACAGATCCATGCACCTACAAGAGGAAACATCTTTGGCACAGTGTGTGCCCAATTTTGTCTCCTACCCTAAAGCAAGCCAGGAAAATGGCTAATTTAAATACTCAGATACACAGATCATAATTGAGAGTGGATGGTGAAGATTTAAGAAGTCCGTAACATGTAGAACAATCCTCCATTGCAGAAATATCAGACTTAGAAGGGCTTCAACCAACACTTGTCAATTGACAGAAAGAAGGAAATGATTATTTTAGGCTATTGGTAGGGGTGATATAAGGAAGAAAAATCTTAGGAAATATTTTGGAAGGCTCTGGGGATGTATAATGCTTGCTGTTCCATATTTTAAGGCTATTGTGAGGAGGTACAGAGCCTTTGTACAGGGAGTTTTGGAGGAAAGATTAAAGTTCAAGGAGAAAAGAATAGGGACGGAACAATGAGGACCATCGCTGAGAAGAGAGAAAATGGAGGCAAAAAGAAACTGGTCGCTCAAGGTCTTCACTTGATCACCACAGTTCATATCTTATTACCTGTTCTTTTGTACTGTTTTGTCTGTGCATCTCCTGTATATGTGTATGCACAGCTGGAGGGCACAGAACTGGAGAGATGGTTATGGCATAAATGCTGTTTCAGGGGAAAAGTGCCACAGAAACCAGGAACCTGGCACCCAGGCAGTGGCAATACAACAGTCTGGGAACCAGCCACAGAAGACAACCACGTGAGCTTATGACTGTGTGCATCCCTGAGATCCAATGAATTTTGGGTCTTATTTGCTGGTAAGAACAAGGACAGGTCATGGTTGCATGAGAGCAGTTTGTGTTTATGTGGCTGCCTGCAAAAGCGCAGTTTTCCTGTCTATGCTGATCTGAAAGCACACCTCTCCCGGGCCTTTGCAGCCAGCTGCATCAACAGCTGGGCTTGAAAATGATGAGAGAAGTAGTATCGTATCTAGGTGGCTGGGAAAAGACCAATTTACATGCTGGCATGTTACTGGAGTTTAGAAAGAATGAGGTCTAGAGCTGCCCCTGAGCTGCCCTTGAAATGTCCTAAATTGATAGCCCTGCAGGATTTGGGAAGTCCTCCCAAGGGACACAAGGGCATGCACGTTACCAAGGACCACAGAGTCTTCCTAGAAGTGTTTGCTCATTGATCATCTAAGGATTTGAGATGCAGGATCCACTAAAACCTGACAGATTTGGATATTTTCCTTTTCCACAACACAAATGATGAATGAATATGGTAAATATCCCACTCAATGAAGGGTTTCTAAATTCTTTTATTCTTTCAATGACAGGAGATCAACAGACTTAGACCTGAAGAACATAAATAGACATATAGTGAGACAAGTGTGGACCAGTTTAACAGAAAAGAGCTATACATTGATCCATGTTCACATTTTAATCCCCATCTTCCTCATGGAATACACAACAAGTCATCATAAGCTCAGTCCAGTGTAACCAGTGCAATATTTTCACATTTTGTTGGCAGGAATAATAGTTCTTTCTGCACTGCAAAGCTCTTCTTTTGCTTTCCTCTGTTCCATGCCACTGGGAGTTTTTTTCCTCTAGCAGCATGTTTTCCATCTCATAATAGAAGATGATATAGAATTTTGATTTTCAGTAGTGTGAAAAAAATGAGAGAAATAATTGTTGTCAGAGTCCTATCCCTATGCTTGGAGAAGGCTGATGAGTTTCACAGGTAAAAAAATTAGTCTATGAAATGTATACTCATGCAGGGGAATTCTGTACACGTGAATCTGGCTCACTGGGTGAGTAATTGAATGTGCACCTTTCCTTCCAAAAGCTGACTAATAAAACAGTAGCTCTCACAATTGCTCATGTTATGCTCTGTAACTTTGCTCAGGAACTTTGAGTTCACAAAGAGATGAATATAGTCAATGAGACAATAGTCTCCTCTAAGTTCTGTCCTTTTTGACTTCTCTTTCTACCCTCCCAGCTAACTCCTGGTGCTAACTGTTGAGATAAAAGGTGTCCCAATTTCTTGCACACATTCTCTGTTATAAAAATACATTTCCTTTTTTTGTGCCTCTTTATATTAGGAATGAGACCCTAATTTAGTCCAAGACATTAAATGAATTTCCAGCTTTTACTTTTGTGAGACATTTCACACAGGCTTTACAGCTACTATAAAACATTACAAGTGTACAATCCATTCATTTTGTAATGGCATGGGCTTTTTAATTTTTTATAAATTTTTCCCAGGCCTGCAGTGCACATAGGGCATCTTAAACTCTCACAAATGGTGGCTGCACAGCCTAGCTACTCAAGAACTGAACCATCTCTACACTTAAAAACACATTCATTGCCTTTAGGGACACCTTCCTGATTCCCTTCATTATTTTATTTCCTATTATATCTCATAATAATTATTATCTTTGAGCACTGAGACATGGCTCGTGCTGGTTTTGCAGTATCATATGGTCACCAAGAACAGATGCAATGGGGGCAGAGCCAAAAAATTTCTCATTTCCACTTTTTAAATATCTTTCTTGATTTTATCATGTTCACGGTAAATATAGTCTAACAAATCAGCTTTGCTTTGCGACCACAGTGTTTCATAATTGCTAGAACAAGCTTCATCTCCCCTGATGCTTATTGTTCTTTTTGGACATTCCTTTGAGACTGTTCCTCAGGGGCATGACTTGCATGTTACTGTGAATTTGATGTTTTACTCTGGATTTCCATTTCTCTGTGAATTGGTGACCATGTAGCTCAGCTTTGCCTTAACTCAGCTTGTTGACAAGAAAAGTGAACTTACCAGCAAATGAACCCACCCGAGTTTGAATAATCAGTGGTGTTGGTGTGTTTTAGATTAGCTCTGGCATATACTGCTTCCAGACTGCAATATCTACAGCTTTGAAAATCTGGTCTTCTCAGAGTTAATAAAATGTATGGTAAAGCTACAGCTTCTATTTTGTTTGCTGGTGATTATTCCCTTATTTGTGAGCAAAAGAGTGGTATTTTTATGGTTGTGTTTGTATGCAAATGCCTGTGACGAAGGAAGAAAGTTAATTAATCCATATTTAGATAAAACATCTAAGTTCCTGCAAGCATAGTAATTATAGCAGTGCTAGCAAAGTTATTCTTCCTTTCAGAGAATAAGTACTATCAGATTTTCACATTAAGGTGTACTCACATGCTAAATAATCAAATTCTCCTTATGTAGAGTTGTTTACCTGATGGGAGAAATTAAGAATTTCCTGCTGTTAAACCTCTAGACATGTCGTCAGCAAAGTCTATCTAGTGATCCCAAGAAAATTAATTCATCAGGCTGCACAAATCTGAGCTTTTACAGTGACAGAAAAATGACATGGGGGTGGTATCCTCACTTGGATTGCCTATCATTCCCCTAGCTGCCTGTTTACAACTTAAATTAGTGCCTGGAATCACCCAGGTTACACTGGCTCATTAATGAAGTGGTCTGGTTTTCCAGAGCTCACTTTCAAAATGTTTGATTTCTTTCCTCTCTCAGTTTCATGATCCCATTTCTCATGGATGGAAGGAGATAAGATTTTAGCATTTTATTTCAAGGTCAAAGCAGATTTCTGTGACACAGAGAACAGTAGTGAGACCAGTACATATCCTTTGTATTTCCCAGGGGTAACAGGGCTGAGCTAAGAAAACTTGCTACCAAATAAAACCCTTGCAGAGAAAACATCTGAGACTATGCCAGCATTCCAGTTACTCTACAATCCTGTGTCTCCCCAAATCACAGGCAATACCTGAATTACTCCTATATAACATAATGCACAAACAAGAGATCCTGAGCAGAAATAGCAATACAATTGCAAATTGCCTGGTGAATTTTTGACAAATTTACTCCTGGAAAGGAATAACATGGTTTTTGAATTGTTGGCTTGCAGATGTTGAAGGTACCTATTATCAAGCGATGCAGAAAGCCTGCTGAGCAATCAGAAATTGAATTCACTTCCTTAGCCACAGTAGTTTTCTCTTACTTGACAGTTCAGTGCAATTCATGCTATACAGACTTTTCTCTCTTTATAAAAATGCCATCTTTCAGCATTAAACAAGAACACCAGCAACAAAAAAAACCAAGAAAAAGTGACTGTAAAACTCAGTAGAGAGAATTTTTTTTATATTCTAAATCTGGTGAACTGTTTCCATGAAAGAATACTGAACTCATAACTAAATTATTAACCTGATGCTCAGGATACTCACGTTTGCTAGTTTCCAATAAAATAGTCTCTATCTGATATATACTTGCTTGTTTTTCTGCTAGTGAAGTCATAATACTTCAGTGACAATGGATAGATGTATAAAGACCCATAGTGATTATTAGGAGATTATTAGGAGATACAGATATAACAATGATGGGAGTTACATATCCCAAATATATTACTTTTAATCAGTCTGTCTTTCTGGCAACTGCATCACATAAATTTGAATATATTATTTTATACTTTATCTAACAATTATGAGGAGGATGTCTACACACATAACTATGCTACCTTTGGGTGTGCATGCTCTAAAGGCAGCAAAGAGAAATATAAAAAATTATTATAACTTTGGAAGTGATAATGAGAAAGCTATGATCTTTGCAAAAACCATACAAAGACAGCCCAGTTTTCAAACTGCACATGTTTTTCCTGTTAACCAATAGATTATCACACTAGAGAAAGACATTGGATAGCCACAGTGAAAAGCACAGTGAAGGGTACAGTGATAGCCTGAAGTCATGGTGTATTACCCCAGTGTCTACTAGAAACTATTTTTAGCACATTAAGAAATAATTTGTAATATGAAAATGCAGTAATCTAATTTTTGCAGTTTCATTCTCACAAAAAAGTATATAAACTCCCCCCATAATACACTGACAGATAGAAAATATGCATCACTTAGTGTGTATCTGTGACAAAGGAAATATATTTATAGCACCATATTTTATTGATTTGAGGGCTTCATAAATAACTCTTCACTCTGTGAAATTATGATAACTATGTGGCCAGAAATAATATTCCTACAAGCTTAAAATAACTCAGATGAAAATTTAACTAGATCAACAGTAAAACTGAAAAAAAATCTCTTTCCCTTCTCACTGTGCTTTTGCAGGGCAAGTTCTTGTTAGTGGGCTCATTTCCACACAACTGTATGATTTTCTGGATTACAACAGACATTGCTCACTTGTGGAGCTCCTTCTGTCATGTCTCCAGCACAGAGAGTTGCTCCCTGAACTTCAGGAGCCATCCCCTCTCTTCCCTGTCCATTATAGATGGTGACACTTATGCCTCCCTTCCTCCCATTTTCCCACTCATTTTTCCCTTTCTCCCTTTCTCCCTCCCTCCCTCCGTCCCTCATTTTCTCCTCTGAGAAGGCTTAATGGAAAGACTATTCAGTCTTGCAAAACGCAATCAATCCGACCTCCTCTTCCTGAAGTGAAAAAGCAGAAAGAGAATAGACAAGCAAACAGATCCTCTTTGTCACAGGCTGCTAGCTGCATCATGGTCACATTTCCCTCTAAGCTGGCTTTCCATGTCACGCATCAAGGAGGGCTACAGGGGACTTGTGGGGATGTTTCTAAGGCAGTAGTGAGGAGTCAAAATAGCAAACTAAATTTCTTACATGTTTTTAAGAGATGCAAGAAAGAAATGAGGCAGAAAATACATCTTCATAGATGAACTTACGTTTGTGCGCAGAAACCATATTACTTACTGTATTTCAGAAAAGGTACATATGTTGGATTCTTCAAGAATTTGAGGCTGGTAATTAGCCTCTTCTGGTGTTCATTTGGTCCAGGATTTTACTGTTGCTAATTTCCCAAAGAAAACAGAATAAAATAAATAAATACAAATATTCCAACTCTTCCAAATGAAGAAAGAAAACAGGACACTGAATGCAAATATGAATAAAATTAGTCATAGAGGCAGTTGGAAATCCAGACTGTACTATTTATGTAGTTTTTAAGTGTTGAGTGGTGTAATGCTGGAACAAATTTATTAGTGCAAATAGTGAAATAGCAAAAGCAATGTAACACTGAAAACCTGGGTCCTAATCTCACTGGTTTTCCAACGGCAATAGACAAGACAGATGGATGGATCCTATCACAAAATTAGCAAAGGACTTGTTTACAAATGATATTGTGAATAAAATTTCATCTCTGTTTCAATCCAAACTTCTCAATTTTAGATTATTAGCATGAGACTGACACAAAGAATAAATAAATTTACATCATCTACTTTTAAGGTATAGCAAGCCAAATCACTACCAGAATAAACTTTTAGAGGATAATTTTTAAATTCTGAAGTAATATGTCCAAGCAGCTAAAGGAAAAAAATGTGCTTAACAGTAGTATGTAGTTCTGCAATTTCTGTTTCCGTGAACACTTACATAAATAGATTTTAAATTTTCAGAGTTGTGTTGGTAGATGGAAAATTTGTTAATGAAAAATACTACATTTTGACCAAAATGTCCACTTTTTAATATTAAGCATTCCACAATTCTTTGTCAACAATTGCCAGCACTGAGCAATATGAGCTATAAACAGCTACAAAGAAATTCCATGCCCTTATCACTGTTTCTATCTTGAAAGAACAAAATCTCACTCCCACTGCTGAATATTTATCAAGTTTTAATATCTATCGAGCCATGCTACAGCATTCCTTCTTTTAAAGATTGTATCTTGTAAAAAGTCATGGTCTGATTAACATATAGAAATTTCTGTTTCTTAACAGTGTTGACCAACAGTAATTGACCAATATAACACATACTGACCAACGCAGCACAGGTCTCTCTCACAGCGGTCTGAGGACCAGCTCTTCTCTCACACCTAAGCGCTCATTTAGCACATAAGTTTAACCCAAAACGCCTTAGATTTTGGACCATTGCTTTCAGCTTCTGATTCTTAATTCCTGTTTGTCTTGATGTCAGCTTCTTTCTTGGCTTGCTGAATATTTGCCTCATGCCTCAGTCCAGACTCAGCTCACTGCTGTGGACTCTGAGCTATGCATCTCCTACCTGACTGCTGATCAAACCGGCATCTTTCTTTTTAGG
Source organism: Tychaedon coryphoeus (assembly GCA_013398595.1). Lineage (NCBI taxonomy): Eukaryota > Metazoa > Chordata > Aves > Passeriformes > Muscicapidae > Tychaedon > Tychaedon coryphoeus. The sequence goes on along the minus strand of WBND01001218.1, from coordinate 26,439 downwards.
AGAGTAACTGGATTTAGGTGGATTTGTCCAAACCAAGGTCCTGACAGTTACTAGGAACCACAAAAAATCGCAGGTGACAGGTTAAAATGATCGTTTTCCTGGAGAAAGAGAAGGTGATAAGGCGTGATGAAAAAATTGGTTGGCTTGTAAATCACATGAGCAGGTAGAGATAATCTTTAGCGGGATCTTATTCAGAATTGTTCCTCATGCCTTTTGTACTGGCTCCTGTGATAGTTCAGATACTGCATGGTAAAATCAGATACACTTCTAAGCTGTAGAGAACACAGACTATGTGACCATAGAGAGTGACACTGCCCTTCTGATGAAGCAAGGAGAGCCTAGGACAGCAGGTACTTCTTGATTCCTGTACTGAAAGCCCAAGAATTGCCAGGGCCCTTGATGGTAATCTGGATAAATTGTAGTTACAGGCTGTTTTCAGTCCTCTCGTCCTTGCTCACGGCTGTGTATGTGACTTGCCCTGGTGACTGACACATATCCCCACACAGTGTGCAGAACCAAGGACCAAGCAGAGAAGATGTGGTGCCTTTAGGCTGACATGCCACACTGTAGATGGATGTGAGGTATAACTGCCAGGCTCTTGAAATAAATCCACAGGATGAAGAAGGGAACAGATATGATGTGACAGCATTTCTGTCAAAAGAGTTGATTAAAAGGCCAAGGTTTTCTCACATGAATACGCACTGATTGTTGCTGGAGGCTTGAGGAATTATGAGCAAACTGAAGTTTTATCAGGTTATGTTAGCCAGTTGCATTCAACATGTGACCAAAGAAAAAGCAAAGGTCTCCTTGAAATGGGGCCAACAGCCAGGTACAAATAGTAATCTTTTACCATATAATGAAGGTCAGTGAAGTTACATTTTAGAGGCTGGATGGTGTTTCTCCTGCTAAGGAGTTTAAAAACTAAAGCTAAAAAAACAGAGAGGAATTTCAATAAGGAATTCCTCATGTCTAGTGTCAAGCATTTTCTGACAGTCTAAGCAGGTTTTTTTTGTATCAAGTAGCACTCAGGCTTCCATTTTAGTAAAAATCTTACATTTTAAAAATATGAGCTGCCAGTGAATATTATTTATTATAGATAAAGACTTCAGAAATTAACAAAGTGGGCAGCAGAAAAACGCTTAAAAATTTTATCTTTTCTAGCTGCCAAACAACAAACTAATTGCTTCCACTTTAGCTGCAGTAAAATTAATAACGAAAAAACAAACACAGTTACCCTTGTTTTATTAGATGGTAAGACACAACCACAGTTTTGTGCTGAAAGTTTTGTTTATTTACAGTCTAGTGGGCTCTACATAGGAGGCTAATAATTGCTGTTTATTGCTGACCTTCAGAAGATAAATATTAGAGGTAGTGTCCATTGTGTGGCTGAAATAAAGTGGAGTGTTCAAGAGGCATACAAAGAGAGATTATTGCCAAGAAACACTCTAAGAAACGTCCTTGGATGTATCACTTCACTTTGTTCAAGCATGCCATTTTGATGGCAAATTGATGCTGTTTCAATCCCTAAACTGCTAGCAGGTTGTATTTTCCCCTTCCAGTCAGTTTTCTGGAGCAGTGGTGTGAGGTGCTGAGCAGGCTCTGCTCTACCTAGAGGTGGAATTCATGCCATATGCTCTAAGACAAACATCCCCAGGAAGTTTCTGCTCAATTGTGGAAAACTTGAGCTCCTGCACTCGACAGCAGACAAATCCAGCACTTGAGCTGCATAGACTTTATGCTTTCCTTCCCTGTTTCATTTTCTTACTTGGAGGAGAGTGAGATGATGACTGCCAATTTGGGAACTTCATTTCTGATTTTAAGTGCTTAGTTTATTTTGTGAACAACTATTTCATAGGATAAAGAGAGAATTAATACAGTATTTTTGTATTATTTTACATAATTTTACATGTCAAAATCTGAGATGCTTCAGTATAAGATAGCTATGTACACAGATAAACAAAACCAGTGTAAGATATAAAGTCTGTGTGATATATGCACTTTGGCTCTTGCTTGAAGCTGGGAAGAAAACACAACTCATCTGCATGTTATAAAATTCCTTTGCAGAATATTTAGCAGTGTCTCCTCTCAGTAGATACTGCTCATAAACTAGTGCTGGTGCCATAGTTTTGAACCAAAGTGTATCTCTCTGGAAACTCCTAAAAGAGGCATTCTAATTGTTGGGTCTTCATCATGACACCTGCTAATCACAAAGCAATGGAAACCCTTGAACACGAAAAAGTGGTCACTTTTGTTTCAAAAGCTCTAAATAACTGTAGGTTAGCAGAATAGGAAAATGCAACAGAGGCATGACTAGAAAGAATTGAAAACAGGTCTCATTATAGGAAAGCGTTAAAATCTGATTGAAGATGACAGAAGAGAAGAAATTCTACCAGTTCTTTACTCTTCAGTGGCCAGCAAAAGTAAAATAATTCAATATGAGCTGGAACAAAACAATCTGTGGCTGACTTATCTTGATATATGATATCTGTGACCACAGGCATGTCTGTAACACAAAAGGTGAGACAGGATCATCGAATCACAGAATCTGATTTGAGTTGGAATGGAGCTTTTAAAGGCTATCTAGTCCAACCTTCCAGTCTGCAAGGTCATCTAGTAAAACTCAAAGATCAGGTTGCTTATTCTGGTTTTCTTTACTAGGGCATTTCTTCATGGATATGACATCATTCCAGCTAAAAATAGGGCTTTTCATGTTTGACAACTAAGAGGCCAGACTGAGCACCCCAAATCAGGCCTATTTAAGGCATGTCAGTTATAGTAAACACTAAGGAGATTCATAAGCTGATACTTCTCTTATGCTGCAATCCTGACATTTAGTATTTTTCTTTTGCCCCAAATAAACATACAAAGGCAAAATTTCGACATTTCTGTGAGAGGCTTTATAAATATCTCCTTTAAACATTACTGTAGTGACTGAATCAACGGACTCATATCCCATGGAACCTTGAAAGACTTAAAAGTTGTAAATGTTTTTTGTTTATGGACAGAAATGCATTGCAGTAGTTTGACAACATCTTACTAAAATCAATGTATACCTGTTAAAAATTTGAGGATCAGCATTCTTGATAGAGAAATATTATTACGTTTTCTTCAATTAGGGCATCTTGAATTTTGAAAATTTTGGACATTAATTCATTCAGTTCAGTAGCTGAAACTTAGCTGAACAGAAAGAAATGTAAATTCTACTTCAGAGCCTGAAGTTATTTTTCAGATAGTATATACTGCAAGCTCCTTGGGCTCATTCCCTTTCAATAGTCATTTAGACTACACAGGACAGAGAAGATACCTTCTGTGTGGTTTCTTAGTAAGCAGTAGCTGTATTCTTAATTTAAGGTTTCTAGAGCACAGTCTTATGAGGTCTCTTAGCATCAAAATAGTAAAATAAATGAAAAAAAAAAAACAAAACTAAAAAGAAACCTAAATCCAAGTGAAAACATCAGCAGAAGCTAGCAGTTTATAACATACACTAGCCACTGAAAGAACTGAAAAAATCCTGACAGTCAGAATGCTGGTTGAGGCTGGAGGCAGAGAGTCAGTTGTTGCCAGGGGCTGGTGCGTGGAAAAGCTATTCTGGATAACAGGTCACAAATCCCAGCTTAAGCTACTTTCCAGGTCTTTTTCCTTGCTCAGTTTGTGCACCATGGTACACACAGTTAGAACTAGTGTGTCCATTTCCTAAAACAAACACTTGTATACAGAAAACTGGATGTTGAACAAAAAAAATTATGACTACAGACTTACAGATGACAATTCTGAAACAAGGGAAGTGAGACCTGCCTATGTCCATAAAAGTGGCAATTTTTTCAGTCTCAAAGAAGAAACAGTGTACCTTAATTGTTTCACCTATTCTTTGTCCTGGCTTAGGTTTCATACACCCCCTTCCACACGGGGCCCTGGCCACGCAGGCAGCAGCAGGCAGGGAGGTGGGGAGGTGCCCTGCAGAACTCCTCAGGCCAAGTCTTCCTCTGCTGCTTTCTGGCTTTGTATTGGGTCTGCGTGCCCAGGTATTGGTAGCAGGGGAGCTAAAGGGGTGGCTTCTGTGAGAAGCTGCTGGAAGCCTCTTGCCTGTCCATCAGAGCCAATGCCAGCTGGCTCCAAGACAGACCCACCGCTGGCCAAGGGTGAGCCCATTGTAAATGATGGCAATGCCTCTGTAGTAACATATTTCAAAAGGAAAATTTATGGCAGAGAGGTAATTGTGTCCAAGAACAGAGGAGTGAGAATACCCCAGGGGAACAGCCCTGCAGGCACCCAGGTCAGTGGACAAGAGGGAGAGGAGGTACTAGACACGAGGCTCATCTGCAGCCCATGGTGAAGACCATGGCTAGAGAGCACATGCCCTGCAGCCCATGGATTGCAGGGATCCACCCACAGCCCATGGAGGAAACCCACACCAGAGCAGGTGGGTGCCTGAGGAGAGGCTGCGAACCTGCAGGAAGCCCATGCTGGAGCAGGCACCTGCAGACCCATGGAGAGAGGAGCCCATGCTGTTGGAGCAGGTTTCCTGGCAGCACTTGTGACTCTGTGAAGGAATCATGCTGGAGCAGCGAGTCCCATGGAAGAGTGACTTATGTTGCAGTAATTAATGGAGAATTATTGCTCTTGAGATGGACTCAGACTGGAGAAATTAATGGAGAACTGTCTCCTGTGAGAAGGGCTGCACACTGAGCAGGCAAGGACTCCTCTGCCTGAGTAGAAACAGAAACTTTCAAGATGAGCTGACTATAACCCTCATTCCCCATCTCTCTGCACTATTGATGAGATCGAGCTGGAGAGGAGGGAGAGGTGGGGGGAAGGTGTTTTTAAGATTTATATTTCTTCGCATGCCCGTGATGGTATTTGGTGAGTGATCTCTTGCCCAGCCCTTATCTCAGCCCATGAACCTTTGTTATTTTTTGTCTCCCTGTTCAAGCCAAGAAGGACAGTGATAGAGCAGCTTTGGTAGGTGTCTGGCTTCCAGCCAGAGTCAGACTTTTATTTAGCTCTGGCAGCTGTTTTGCATATGTAGTGGTGGGTGTACCACAGTGAGGGATTTATCATCTGAGCAACATTAATGTTATCCTAAAATCTTCATCCAGCCACTTTTTACAATGGACTGCTTCCCATGGGTCTTATTGCTATTGGTATTTTTTGAAAAATACCCTTTTTTCACCCTTCTCTCTTTCAGGTTGAAACTTGTAACCAAGGTACTGTAATGTACTAAATCTAGCTTTCTGATTACTCTAGTAATTTTGCTATTTGGGTATTTCAGTACCCAGCTAGGTACAGTATTTAAGTACAGGCCCTTTGATAAGGGCTTTGTTAAGCTAATTGCAAAGTAACCAATTATAACAGGAAAAAATGGCCTGTGGACTTTTCTTCCTTTCTCACGTGTTCTGCAACACGAGTAAATTCCACAGAGTAAATAATTTCATCTGTTTATTTTTAATAACATTTCATTTTGTTTTTCTTTTTCATTACATACATATTAATTTTTTCTTTGATTAAGTTCCTCCCTATCTAACCACACTTAAGCTTATGGGTGAATTCTAGCATGAGCTCAAGACCCATGGGTTTTAAAAGGGGTTCAGATTATGCTTAAAACCAAAGATTTATGTGAAGAGCATTGCAGTGCTGAAAATCAGACTGATTTAGAGCCATGTCTGCTTTTACTAGAAGCAGATTGTCTGAAAATCAGTTAGCAGAGTACATTTTAAAATGGTCTTTAAATTTGTGGAAATCATTCTTTGAGATGTATACATACAGAGAGATATTTATATATTTGGTCTGTATATGAACCGAGAAGAAGAAAGTGGCACTTATACCTTCAGATGTGTATATCTAAAATGGACCTAATTTTGTATATGAAAGTTTCCTATTATATTTGTTAATCATTCTTGTGGCTATTTGGAAAAGAAACTTGGATTAAAGTGCAGTACTAGCTTGGGAAGGGTGCAGTAGTAGAGGCTGGTACAGGTGTGCAAACCACTACTTCTATCTTTCATTTCTTCAGAGCCTGCTTAACAAAACTGGGGAGTTTTCATTCTGCATACCTAACAACATCCTGAGGCTTGTTTATGAGCATGATCAAAACAAAATATCCACTATCTGCTGTTCAATTTGTTCCTTTTCTTCTTTTTTGATTTTCTCCCTTCCACTTCTCTCCCATCTGTGATTGGGTTATTTTTCTATATTTTAGCAATTTCAACAACTTCTGTAGCCTGTCCTAACATGTAATATCAAAGGGAAGAATAGACTCAGGACTGAATTAGAGGACTGCAACCTCACCAGGTCTCACCCAAGCACTGCATTAAAACAAGACACAAGGCTACGTGGCAGGAATACTGTGTATTTGAGGATAATCTCTTTTAGTAATTTTTTGTCTGGAAGTGTTACAGGCACTTTCATTGTCCACACAACAATTTTTTCTAATTTCTTTGATCTTTCCAGTAAAGCAGGTTTTATTTGTGAATCCAAAATAAAAATGACAGAAAACACATTCTAATGCAGTAAAACATAATATTTTTATTCACTGAGAATAAAAGGACTACACGTATTTGGCTGCGGCAATCAATTTTTTTTAACTTTTCAAGTCCAACTTTGATGAGTATAGGTGGTCAACAAACGAGTCTTGGAAAGAGAACTGTGAATTCAACTGAATTGAGTCTGAGCTTTTTAAACACTGTCTGCAAATTATGTGTGCCATATTCATTGTCAGACCATGTTAGTCATCCATTACTCCGCAGCTCTGCACAATAAAATTATGCACTAAAATTTATGCAATAAAATTATAGGTCACTTTGCCATGTCTTTATAATTCATGCTTTTTCACAGTACTGCTTCATTAATACTGGAAGGTTGTGGTTTCAGGTTTCCCTACTTTTTGAGTGTTTGATGGTTTTCTATCCAAAACTTTAGAACATTTAATGAATAGACTAGAAATTTGGATTTCTTCTCATATTTTGAGATTAGTTGCTACCTGCAGTTTCCAGGTGAACTGCATCCTTCCTGGCAGCTTTCATTGCGCCCTCATGTCTATCATATTTCAATGAAAAGGCAGGGAGCTTCTGTCCCCTGCATGGCACAGCCTCATTTGTTTTCCCCTCGAGTTACAAGAGACAAGTGTCACATCTGTCCATACCAAACTTCCCCATCTAAACAGAAAACCAAGTTACCAAATGAAACAGAAGGAACCTTCTGGGTGCCCTAATCTTGTGTGACCACGCTGCATGGTGACACCTAGGGCAGTTCTGCCAGCTGTGTAGTATTAAATAGAGCAGCCAGGCAGTGTGACATGAGCAAGAGCCAGGCTGCCCCATGGAGACATGGCCAATTTATGGGAAGAAACATCATAAATGGCCACTAATAATTCAGCCTGGATTTTCAGTGACTTCACAGAGTTAGGCACCCAGCATATTTCGGACATGTCTGGAAAGCAATTTACTGGCATCCTCTCCATGAGGCTGTAGCAGCACAATCTGCCCCACACATTACAACTCCTTGAGCTGAATTTGATTATGAAAAAAATCTTATTCAGGGCAAAGCAAAAAATAAAAAACAAAGCAACCTCAAATCAAAACAACAAACAAACAAACAGAAAAGGAGTGAGCAGATCTTTTGCATAGCACTCAAAATAAATCTAGAGAGAGAGAGTAACATTTCAGAGTGGGACCTAAAGCACTGGTTGATAGTGAGTTATATCTTAGCTAGCCAGGAGTTTTGTGATTCTTTAAAAATTTTATAATTATGTTTGATTAGTTAAAATATGTTTGACTATGATTTTAGCTGGTTTTGATTTAGACCTGATTTTGACTGCCAGTAGAAAAAAAACCTAGCTGCACCTGTAGAAAGGAACTCCATGGACCCATACCTCTTTGAGAACCTAATCAATAGTCAAAGAACAAAATTCAATAAAGAATTGTTTAATAGTTATCACATAACTAGAGATGTCATAGAATAAGAAAGATATCTTAAGAAAGAAAATGTGTCAAAGGCCTGTATATCCCTGAAAACTTGATTAATACATTGCAGGTGCAGTAAGGGAGCCATTTCATAGTTGAGTACACCTTAGAAAACTTAATCAATAGTAATTGTCTAACCAGGACAGCAAATTCAATAAAGCACTGTTTAGCTGGATAGAACTTGGGTTATCCATTAAACAAAGATAGATGAAATGTTCTGGTAGTAATTAAAAGAAACAAAACACATATACCAAGATGTAATAACTTGGGTGGACTTCAGGGAATGTCTACAAAAAAATCTTGTGTGTTACAGTACATGAAAGTGCCTGAAAATTGTTGTTACATTGTTTATGTTTGTGGCAAATAAATTCCCAGTATGTTCCCAATTTAGATTCAAAATTGTTTTTAGGAATGTTCCTCTAACAGTTTTTTCTTAGATTTAAAATGTTTCAAGATATGTTTGAAGGCTGCAGAAACAAGCACAACCTCCTGCCATGGTACAATAGGAAAGATTATTAAATTTTATTAAAGATCTCTGCCTGCTTTCTTTTTGTATGCAAGGAGAGCATGCTAACCTCATATTCTATGGGGTACATAATGATCCTCTTCAGTCAGAGGGCATTTGACAGTCTTACTAGGAAGTCTGGGAGTTTTAACAACCATCTTAGGATTTATTCATTGTTCATTATCCTATTGTGCTTTCCCAAGACAGAGTACAGATTCAGCAATCATTTCATGGATCATGTTAAAGACAGGACAGAGCCACAAGATATTTAACTCCCAGTAGCTTCCCAGTAAATAACTTTATAATAGATACTACTACATGACTTCTGGCTTTTTTAGCAGCAGCTTTTCCTAGTAGTTGAAATGGAGTTTTGCTACCAGAAAAATCTGCACAGACTCCTGGTTCATTGTTCTATGAAAGACTCCAAAAATAATTGGAATTACAAAAACTTACATTTACAATATTTTTTTAATGTTAAAAAAATCTAAAAGTTGGAACTTGGAAATAATATTAAGATTTTGCTGAATTTATCAGCAGGATTCTCCAACTCTATTGAATAAAAGTTCTGCTGATAGCATATAAGTAAACTGAGTGAATATTTAGTATTCTTTTACAGTCTGTGAGACTGGCTGCCCATATGAAAGCAATGAAGACAACTAATACAGCATAACATAAATAATGTTATGAATACATTTTTAATAGTAACATTATGTGCTTCTGCTAGGCCTCTTCATAGTTCTATGTGGTTTTTTTTATGAATTTAATCAAGTTCTTGGAGTGAGAAAACACTCATACTTTCAGATCACATATATTAAAAACAATTTGTCTCTGGATTGAGCCACGTATTTCTGAAGACTGTCTTTTCAGCCCCCAAAGTTATGAAAGTTTTCAACATTTAAATTAGAAGGTGTATGCGTTTGAATGGTACACCAAATATATGCGACACAATTCCTTTTAGCAAATCACCATCTGCTGTGACCCCCAACTATTTGGAGAGATTTTAGGCCCACCAGAAAAAAATAAATGCACAGAAAGCTCTCCCAGATTGCATTTTCATGCACAGTTGATTGCTTTTCTGTTTTCCTTATAATATTGAGCATTTCATAACAGACAATTTCACAACATACACAGGTTTGCTGTTCTCATACAACTAAGATTGCCTATGTGATCTTGGAGACCAGAGTAACAGTGATGGACTGTGAAAGAAAAATTGAAAGTAATTACAACTGAAAGTAATTGAAAGATTTTTTACAAAGTCAAACATTTTAAATCTTGTGCCAGAATCTAGTTTTTGTACAGTACAAACTGCTTTAGCAAAACCAGAACTTGGAACTTTTGAAGGTAAGTAAGAATTCATTCCATCAGCCTGTGAAAGTAAAATAAAATACTTTTTTTTTTCACACAGTGAACTTTTTGCTCCTGGCTATAACTTTCTTTGCTCACTAGCATTATCCTTTACTTGTCCAGTTTCCCTGTCTTTCTCAAAAGTCTACTTTTTCTGCCATATATGCAATGAATCGAGACAATTTATATTCAACCAGTTATTCTCTTTCTCCCCTGTCCACTTGCTGATCTCTTTAAAACTCTTAATTCTTAAGCAGAAATGGTTCTTTTTATCTAAAAATATATCATGGATAAAAATTTTTAAAAGTAGCAGATGTGAATATAATGGTCTCATTTAAATTGAAGCTGAGATGTGAAAAATTTTCTTCCTACAAAGATCGACTCACAGAAATTTTGTCCAATATGTTGAAAACATCACTGCATAAAATTAAATTTCTATATTTCTTTTTTTTCTATATATCTTTTTTTATATATATATATTTTTTTTTCTATATATACATTTTTCCAGTTTCTGTATTTTTTCTCAGCAATAATAAAAAAAAAGATAAGGGAAAATCATGGAAAAAAATTGAAATTAAGAAAAAGAAAATTAAAATTGTTGAGTCTTCCTTTTGGGCCTCTTCCAAGACTCAACTGACAATTATTTTATTTAAATATATAAAACATAATAATTGTGAATTTTGAGGAGGCTATTAGTCCAACTATTTGCAGCTACTAATAAATAACAGTAAAAAGTCAGTAAAAATTTCTGGTTTTTTTAGTTACCATATAGAGAAGGAGGAAGAAATAACTATTCTGCCGGACTCTGGCCAAATGCCTGTTGAAATTACCTTTTAATGTTGACACTGAACCACAGACATCCATTAGGACATCTAAATATTTCATTTGCATCCTCTTAACTATTGTGCAATGTTATAAAAATTTTGATGTTTCACATGTTCAAGCATATTCAATGTTCCTAAATGTTCACTGTATCAAGAATTAAATAGTTGTGTGAACATTAATGAAATTTTATGCATTGTTATGTGTCTGCTGTATTTTTTGTGTGCTCTTTCATGTATGAAATTAGAAAATGCTGACCTTCTCAACAGTTTTGCTTATTGAGAAATGTTCTGCATAGTCTTTAGTAGAGGCTTTTGAGAAAAGGAAGTGTGTCTCTTTCATAGCTACAGTGCAAAGGGCAAAAGGCAAGAGGAATTCAGAGGAATCTCCATTCAGATTAAATATAAGAACACTTCAGATGAGAAAGTATGTAAGAGTACTGCAACTACTTTTGAAAGGTAAGGACAAGAGAGGGCTGCAGCTGACTGCCTAAATACTTGCAGAGCTGTTGTAACTTGGCTCCTTATGAGTACCTGTCATGAAAGACATAGAGAAGGTAGACACGTCCTGGAGCACAGATTAAATGACCCCCTGAGATGCTGCTCAACCCCAGCTCTCAGTTACAGCAAGCAGGAATTTGCAAATAAAGTCAACTACCTACCTAAAATCTCATGATCACCATCACACACCCAGCACTTAACATTTTCTTTATGCTGATGTTTGCAGTGGTGAGGCGGAGGTCACACATCATTCTTTGTCTAGTGAAGCTCAGAAGAAAGGAAGAAAAATCTCCCATTTTTTCCATTTTAATATCGTAAGTATTCTCTTGCCTATTTAGCTTTGACTGATAATGTTCATCAATACCCTGAGGCATCCGTTAAAACTGGAATCTTTTGTGCCTTTCAATTTATAAAATGTGTTGAATAGGATATATTGGTTTGAGAAATCTATATTCAGTATGTGAATATCTGATTTCTATTTCCATTTTGGATGAAACTGGCTATTTTTCAACAAATACCTTGATTTATCTTTTTATTGTTCACCTTTCCAAAAAGAACCAACAGTTCTTTCAAAAATAAAAATTTCCCCTCTTTTTCAGTCCCTTCCCTCCAAGTAGCTCCTCTCTGGGCCAGCTAGGAATAAACATTTTTAAAAGCAAGATTTCTTGTTTGCAAGCTTGAGGAAGTATCAGTGCCTCTTCCAAACTACTCCTTGCTCCCAGTAATTGCTACTCCCAAAGAAACAAACAAGAAAAGAATAGGTGGAATTGGACTGCAGAGTGGCCTTATGACTGTTACAAATGAAAAGAGGAGTTTTAAACAAGGTTCTGTCTTTGCCCAGGCCTTTGGCAGTGGACAGTACTTTTACTGAGGTGGCCAGCACCCCAAAACTCACTCTCATTGCAGGCTCTTAATAACGGTCAATTAGGTCTCTTACAAAATGAATTATTTATTAGATAGACATAAATTAAACAGACATAAGACTTCAACAGACTTACTTACTACACAGGAAAAGCAAGGAAATAGTATTAGTAGATAAACAATATGAGCACAGCACGAGAGTGAGGTACCTGTATTACAGCTAGTGAAAAAAGGGTAGGATTCAATGCATCTTACCACCCACTTTATGAAGGGGCACACATAGGACCCTTCCTCTCAATTTCTGGAAAAGTATCCATGGAGATGTGTCCAAATTTTGTGGGAGAAGCCCTGCACATTTCCAGGGAGTGTGTAGGATGTTTCTGTTTCCGTGGAGATTTTTGCGTGGCTTTTATAGCTGGAAAAAGCAGTGTCTCTCAGTCAATGATTCCTCTGTCTGCATCTCATTCTCACAGGAAAGATGTTTATTTCTCAGCTGGGGGTCTTAGAGCCAGAGATGACCCCCAGCTGTTGGGCATCTGTCCATGCCGGGGTCATCTCATCCATACCACCAGTGGATGGACAGAGCAGATAAGCTTTCTGTGCTGATGGGAGATGACAGACTGATGTCCTGCCACAGTGACAAAGAGAACACGTGGTCTTTAAAGCTCATTTACATTACAAATGTAATATTTTGTGGCTGAAGGCCAAGGCTGTTGAGGATGGAGTTTTGCCCAACTCTTCAACGTCTTCACTTTCTTTTTCATTCTCCCTTCTCCATTCAAATTTTGCATGCACTCCTACTGGCAATGGCAGAAGGTTGCCAGTGATACCAGTAATGGTGTTGGGATCATAATACCCAAAAAATTTCACACTTTTCTGGTGCTGCAAATGCTCACCCTGAAGTTTCACACCACCTTTTTATCAAAATAGCTGTGCATCTGCTACAGGATGGCAGTAATATCTGACCACAACAATCTTCCAAAGAGATCAGAGGAGTTACCCAAAGCGGTGATTCTTAAAGGTTTTAAAATTACCTCTAAAGGATAAGGATAGTGATAAAATTGGTGGTAAGTGTATTTACATAATTTAAAAATATAATATAATAAAAACATTATATGATGTATAACAAGTGTGTATAACAAAGAATTTACCACTTATCCAACATCAACTTCACAAATACCAACTTTGCAAACAATACATTCGCAGTGGTTAAGTTTCAAGCAAACAAGCAGATATTTCGTCACCTGAAACTAATGTGGGAACAGAAGGAAAACTGGTTGTAGCGCTCAGAAAGGATACAATTGTTCCAGCTCTCAGGGATGGGATAAAATGCTGCAAGTAAGGTGAATAAGGTGGGCAGAAGGTGGGTTTGAGAAGACAGAGGGGGAGGCAATTTTCTAGGAAAGGGCTGCCTGTTGCCTGAGGTCTAATGGCTCTGAGAAGTCACTCCTGTGATTCAAAAGGAGAGGATCAAAAGACAAAAAATGTGACTGCTAGATGTGGGCTAGAAACGTGGTTTTCACTCTGTCTGGGGGCTCCTCAAAGCAAAGTCCTTTTTGGTGTAGGATGTGGGATTCACAACACACATTGCAGGACTAGGTCACCTCTGTGCATTTTTAGGGTCTGTGGGCAGACTGAAAAGCCATAGAAACCTTTGGAGGGACATTATAGTCTTACTCTTCATTCTGGCAGGGGGGAGGTACAAAGGAGCAAGGAGTGTACCAGAGAAACACTGGAAAATAGGAGAGAGGGGACACCTGTGAGAGTAAGGTATTGTAATCAAATTCCTTCCTCTGGCATCTCACACACAAAAGTAGAATGCACATGGCAACTTTTCACCATCGTCTGTCAGCAAAATATACAGGTAGCTTACCCAGCTGAAGAGGTTTCCTTTCCTCCAGATCCCCTGGCAGATTGCACACAGCTCCTAGCCCAGACTGAGCATAGATGCAGAGCTCTGCAGGCAAATACTCCACTGAGGCAAAAATTCAAGGTAAGACAGCATCACCAGCATGCACTTTGCGGAAGAAATGAGAAAATATGCTATCCTGCTCACTCCCACCAGCATGCACATTGCATGGAAACAGAGCAAAGCTGCTTTCTCCCAGTGTCAGAAGGGACAACCAATGGTGCTATGGAGTGAGAGAATGGCTTTGTGTTAGTAATGAGACTAACAAAAATTATGTGAAACAGTAGCATGAAATTATTTAGCAGGTATGTGGAAAATTGCACAAATGCCCTGGAAAAAAGTAGCCTAGTATGAAAGCAAATTAGTGTATTACACCACTTTAAAAGAAACATTCAACTTTCCAGATGAACAAATTCATAATTTTATAGCCTTTAAATCTCTAGACCTAATCTATATAAGTGTCTTCTGGTTTATGTTTTTGCTGATAAAGGGTGAAGAGGAGAAAGAGCTCATTAGTGCAGCTATGAAGGAAAATTGGGAGGCCACAATGGTAATGGGAAGCACCAGGATAGGGAACTTTTGAGGAAAAGGCAGGAGAAACCAGAGACGTCATCTGCCATATTTCTTATATTTTTTTGGAGGGAGTTTATTGTAAAATTTCCCACTGTCACACTTCCACAGTGTGAAATGAGTGATGAGATAATTCACTCTGGAGGCAATCTCTGGCAGTCTTTAGTCCAACCTCCCGCCAAACCAGACCTAGCCACCATGTCAGACCACAATTTCCCGCAGAGTTTTAACACAAGCAGAGCTGTGTGTGTGAAGCAGACACCTCTCTGGGGAAGGTGAAACCCGAGCTACTTTTACTTACCTAAGTGTCTGCCTAGTAAACAAACAAGCCCAGAATCAGATTTGAGATACCTTCTAAGTTAGTGTGTGCTTTTTTCCCATTACAGCCGTTCTTCAGCTGTTTTGACAAAAATATCTCAAGATTTCTGAGTGATCAAAGATATCTTTTCCCAAACAACTATGTAATACTTCACTTGATAATTTACCTCAAAGATATATGGCAAATAGTGCATTAGGCCCTTCAGTTTAGAATGGTATGAGAAGTCTATAAACACATATTCAGGGAAAGGGAGAAGAAAAGGAATAATATTGCAGCAATAATATCGCAGCAATGGAGAGCAAGACAGGAATTTTGATCTATTTAATAATTTCCAGTATCTAGTGAAATAACAGTGTGAATTGCTTGTTTGGAAAGGAGCTATTATTTTACTGAAAACTTTTTTTGAAAAGATTGATGTGCTCTCAAAGTCAATTTTTATTAATTTCCCTTGCAATTTTCTGAACTTTCTCAAAAGACAAGTCTTTCCTTTCCAAAACCAGCATCATAAACTCTACAGAGATTTCTCTTTTGTGCCCCTTTTAAGGAGAAATTCAACTATTAAATGTTGAAAGAAAGGCTGTCTGTACTCCACTTGCCACACAAATCACACTAAGCAGAGCTGGCTATGTTGATTAAAAGTCAGTTCAGCTATCTTTTCAGAGCAGTCTGGTGACTATTAGTAGGTGTCCAACGATCAAGGTTTTGGGATTAAGGGGTACATACCAAAGAACTGCGACAAATGCCATTTGCCATTTTCCCATTTTGTCATTTGTGCATGCTGTCTTTGGCACTGGTCCTCCAGATGTAGTCTGCAGAGGAGAGTTAAGTACATCATGTAAAGCAGATTGATTGTCTCATGCACTTCACAGCAAAATGAAGGGAAAATTGTAGCAAGCATAAGCCTAGACACCCTAGACAGATGAAATAAGATAACAAAAGAAATGAAAACACCAACACAGGATTTTGTGTCAATTTCATGCTTATAGAATTTCCAAGGACCCCTAAATATGTCAAAATGCTGTAGTTTCTGAGTTCTGTGAAAGCTCTTGCTATTCTGCACCTATTAATACTACTACTGCTAGATTAAAATTTGTGCAGATACATTTACTCTGTGGCTGCACAGGCACATCCAGGTAACACCAGAATTAGTTTATTTTTCCAAAACAAATTTTCCTGTGAGAGCAGCAGTGTCCACAATGCCACAAAAGCACTGTATTCTGCTGAGGTGTCACACGGACTGTTATGGTGTCGGGTCTTGAGGTAAGGGGATGCAAAGTGAAGGAAAAAGTGCTTTTTGGTTGTTCCCCTCCGCTGAGGACATATTTGGAAAAACATGCAAATGTGTCAGGCCAAAATAAGAGCAAAATACCACTTATGATGCCACTATTAATTCTCAGTTCCATGAAGTAGCAATTCAATTGCCAGACCTCTAATAGGTCTATTTCAGCATGGGCTGCTTTCCCTGAGGTATTGTGCTGTTTTTTTACACTTCCCCACAGATTTTTCAAAGGTTTGTCATGGTTTAATTGCAGCCAGCAATTAAACAAGCTGGGACTGGGGAGAAAAACAGAAGGGTAAAAGCTAAAAAAAATTCATGGGTTGAGATAAAGATAGTTTAATAAGGACACCCAATGCCATGCTTACAATTTTCTAGAGACATGTATTTTCAAAAAATCATAAAACTAAACAGTGTTACTTTTATGGTATTTTCAGCCTTGACTTCAGTTCAGTAATTGTCACAAAAATAACTCCCTAAAGATTATTATGTGTGACAGCTTCCCTATTTGTTCTATTTCAATGTTCTTTCATATTTAATTTGCTCAGTTTAAGAGCTTGAAGATGCATTTTCCTGCTGTTAGACAGCAAAATCAGCTGGGGATATGAAAGATCGAGCTGGGATCTTTTTATTTCTTAAGTTGCCTGCAGGTACAAACTTGGCAGCTTGAAGTCGACTGACAATTTGGTTGTTGATGGGTAAGGCAGGGTGACACCCCACTCATTAGTTTGTTCTTCTGGTGATAATTTTGGACTAGAGTACTGCAGAGATTGGAAGCTACAAAAATGCAGTTTTCCTTCTGTGTATTTTAAACCAGTGACTTCTATTGACAGTTATGTGCTTTTTTGTTAATGAATTTGTCCTGACTGGAAGTTTGCTGTTTAGAGGTCAGCAAATCACTGCAGAAGCACTAATTATATGGGTATATTGACATTATCTCTTGGGCTTGAAGTGTTTTGATATCTCAGAGGATTTTTTGAAGATGAATACCTTCCATTCATTCATACCTCACATCCCTGTGGTACTGTGTCTGCTGAAAGCTTCAGCTCCTTCTGAAGGTGTCCAGCATGGGCATTGGGACCAGCATAAAAGTTGATATAATTCCCATCAGTTCTAGTCAGCACAGCACATTATTTTTTGACATTAAGCTACATTTATGATACAATTATACTTTTGTCATTTCAGACATGGCTATGAAATTTTTTATGGTTGGGGGCTTGGTTGGGAGAACAATGTAAAAATGGAAGAATAGGCAAAATGTGTGTGTTTTATCAGTTACATTACTAGTTCTGAAGAGTATTTTATGATGTGCTAGATGTGGAGTTACAGTAGACTAATTCAGGAAGAACATGCAGCTTGGTCCCTCTTTACGGAGAGACTATTCCATAAGCTATTCCAGAGCTTTAAAGCCTAAGGAAGGAAGCCTAACAAACATAGCAATAAACCCAGGACAGGCGCTACTAAAGAGTATAGTTATGCTGTCATTCCAGGGTCCCCAGAATGACTGAATTTGACTGGTTGTACTGAGATATACAAAAAACTCATCCCTGTAAGAGTCTGGACGCCCTCAGTGTCTCTGTGGTCTGGTTAAAGGGTGGGTTTAGGCTCACCTTTGAACGTACTCATGTTTTCTGTTCAAATATGGAACTTCACCGTAGACAATAACACATAGGTGGAATATTTTTCTGCTTTGCCTTTTTTTTTCTTGTACAGTTCTCCTCAACACATTTTGTTGTGAAGATTATTTTCATGTCTCCAATTAAGAAGAAAAATTGATAGCATAAATAAAAGACCTTATTATGAGCTTTCAGAAGAAAAAAATAGAACAAAACAGAGTATTTTTTTTTGGTTTCTTTTCATCAAGAATTCTTAGACTCTGTTGCATAAACAATTACAAGTCTTTTATGCTGTTAAGAAAGACCTGGTTACCTCATTTGAAATTTGCCACATTAATTTTCTTTTTCAATTTAGCCTTGCCTATTTATCCATTTCCTGAGTGGCAAAAAGGGTAGAAATATCATTAAAAATTTAGTATATAGTTGTATAAGGGTCTATTATGAAGCTTCTTATGCAATTATGTAAACATTTCCAATAAAATGTAAGAAAACACATATCCTGAGAGAGAAAGTTGAGGTGTGTGAATCATAATGTGACAACAGATAGTTTCAAATGCTTCCATTGCAATACAATCTCACACATCTAAACATTATTTTTCTATCTCCTATTCTAGGTCTGAATAAAATTAATTTTGTAAAAGTATTAAAATGTGTATCCTTGGCTCTGCTAACTACATTCCAGAATATTTACAAAATTCATCTGCTTAAACACTGAATTCATAAATGCAGCCAATGTCTCTGTTAAATAAGGTGATTGAGAAATATGTGTTCACTTTTCTGTCATGATATTCTGTGTAGAAGGTCTTTTCATGAGGGTCCAGCACACTTCAGACTTGTAAATTATTAATGTACCTTGTGTCTCATTAGCTGTATATTATATATGTATATTATGGAAATCTACCTAAGCTGCTACCTCTAGTTTCATTAAAATAGCAAATGGTTAAAAGAGGGGGAGAAACATTATGGTGCCTTTGCAATTAAATTGGATTTGTAAGAAAGGTAAAAACTCACAGTTTTGCCATTTCTTTAGCTGTAATTTAAAAGAACCATATGACATGCAGACTGATGAATAATTCATGCTTCATTTATTAGCCTGGTAACCCTATTGCTGGCCTCATAAAAATGAGGATAATAAGTTTTTCTTTCTCATGAGTAACTGGAGGACTGTGTGTGCATGTGTATGCATGTGTGTCTGTGTTTTTTGTGCTCATGTATTTCAGTGTGTGTTTGTGTATGAATACTTTGATCAAAAATGAAGGCTCCTGAATAATTTCTGCAGTTCAGTACTTGCACAAACTACATTGTGGGTGGAAGACCTCACACTTATATCAGCAATAAGGATCATGATACTGAAGCTTATCAGTATGAGACAAGTTTTCTCATGGGCTGGCAGTTTCACACAGGTACTGAAGAACAGCTCTGCCCCAGATCATCCTTCTTGAAGCACAAAAGCCACCTGGTTATCCTTGCTCAGTCTAGCATAAATATGGGAACAAATCCAACAAATGTTTCCCTGAAAAACAGGAGAGAAAAGAGAAATGGAAGATGAGTATTTCTTAGTTTTTCCCTGGACCAAAATTGTGACAATAAGGCAAAAGAATTGTTATTGAAGAAACCTCTCTTGAAACTTCTTTAGGTATTAAAAACTTTTAAAAATAAACTGCAACTGAAATACAATCCAGTTTCCTCCTATGGACACAGCTGACAATCTCATCAGTATCTAACCAATATTTTTCTACCAAAAACGGGACTTTGAAAAAAGCAAATCCTCCTGCTGAGGATTGTAACACCGTTCTCTTTTCCAAGAAAATTACTAAATTATTAAATAAGATTTGAACCGGATGTTTTGAACTTTTGTGTTTCAGGTGACCTTATTAAGTTGAAAAGAATCAGAAGACAATTACCCAATATTATTTAAATTTAACATTTTCATTATGCTGACGTATCTTTTTTTTTTCTCCTCTTATTATTTCATTTTACAGAAAATTTCTCAATGTCCAGCTTCATAGCTATTTTCACCTGCTGCAACTCAAAATATCATTACCTGGCAACCTGGAGAAAAGTTGCTCTTGAACTTCTTCTTGTAAGTAAACATGCTTATGATGTTGGTTCATTATTACAATAATTAAAGCATAGCTAAAAGGGAAATCTTTATTGAAAGCAGTTAAAAACCATTTTCAAGGAAAATATTTAGTTAACTGTCTTCAAAGAATATGTCAAAACCTGCATGTATAAAAAACGGATTTATTTTACAGAAGGTGATCAGACGCCTTTCACCTACAAATGCAGCAATCATAATAATTACTAGCACAAAGGGATTGTTTCCTTGTGTCAGCAAGAGTGCTGCCACTGGTACCCTTTCTCAAGCATTGAAGCTGCAGTGACATCTGTATTTTATCCCACAATGTATGCATTGCATATGTTGCCTCATTTTGTTATATTCTCTATGACTGACTTAAAAAAAAACCCAAAAAACAGAAAACTTGGTCTAGGCTAGAAGTTCAAAAGCTGAAGACAAACTTCTTTAGCAGGATTGATAGTGATGAACATTAATTTCCCTAATATGATTTTCCAGTGAAGAGGTTGTAGTCCCCAGAGGTCTTCTGCAAAACATATACTCTGATTAAAGAGTGAGATCACATTTTCTCCATCCTCCAAAACCCAGGGCAAACACCTTAGACTTTGCATACCCACCCTCAGATCCATGTGCCTGGAAAAGCTCCAAACATTAGGTCAAGTATACACTTTAATCCACTTTTATGGGTTCATTTACCTTTTGGGTGATCTCCAAGACGTCCTTCCCCAAATCACACAGTGCTCAGCACTATTTCTTAAAGACTACTCCTCTTTATCTCAGGCAGCCTGGGGCTTTATCTGGTTCCATGTACAGCCAACATCTGCCCAGAAGGATCCTGATCATAGCAAGTCAATGAGCTAAAGTGCTGAAAAATACAGAAAGAAGCTATTGGTTTTCAGTTAGGCTCCAACATCAGCAGTTCTCAACCATTCCTCTAATAATTAGCAATTTATGGCCAACTACATTAGAATCCCCATCTTAAGATGAACTCTGATAGCAGACTAGTGCGGGATACAAGACTCCCCCACCCGTCCATGATAGGGAATGCAGGTAGGATCTCCACTGCCCTTTTGTGAGTGATGAGCCTTTAATTTGGCTCAAATTTATTTGTTTCATTGTTCTTTGGATTTTTTTCTGTTTGAAGAAATTAGGTGCATTTGAAGGGTTAGCAAATCTTTTGACGAAGCACAGCTCAATATAGACTGAGACAAGCAAAATCAGGAAAACCTCGTGTCTGCATAGTAGATGCTATTGCAAAGTTTGAAGATAAAATTCTCAGGAACACTTCAGTGGGAAAAAAGAAAAAGGGGCTAGACAAAACCAGAGGAAAGCTGCAGGTAGAATGGACCATTGGTTTTGTGGCAAAGAAAATCCTGTGTATCCTGAATCTACTTTTAATTGGAGTTCCCCTCACCTAGCTTCTAGCTGCCTTAGGAAATTTTTATCAATCTGTATATTTCCACTGTGAACGTGCTGAGCACAAAAAAGTCTTCCATGTCCTTAGTGCTACCAACAGGGAGCATCATGAGTGATGCCCATTCTCTGCTCTGCTGGGCACTGGCTCTTTGGAAGCTCTTATTAGGAGATAATCTGTAGCCCAGGTCCATGGTGGATTTCAAGCCTAGATGATGAATTTTTATTTCACCATCCTTTCTGGCAGTTATGGTATTTCTTGTGCAGTGCTCTGGGACCTTGTGTGAAGGGCACTATACAAGTATAGGGATTGGGTTGGCTGAGTAATCCTTTTTGACTTCATCAGGCTGTTAATCCTGCATGCATGTGGTGATAAACCCAGAAAATCCCAGATAGCTCTACATTATATTCAGGGAGGTCTGGCAACAGCTATAAATACATATCAAACTGTCAAAAACCATTACCATTTAGACTACTCTGCAGTCCTTTCCAAATTACATTAGAATATCCAGGCTTGACTTCAATTCTTCTCCCCCACACTCTCTTTCTTCTCTCTTAATGACAGGCTGCTTAGCTTGCCAGCATAATAATGCATGTTTCCTGCACACCTACCTTTTTACTACAGCTCTGTGTTTACCCTTTTCCCCCTTCCATGCGACTCACAGGCTCAGTGAGTAGCTGTAGTTCTGTACATACACAAACAATTTTTGGCAGTTTTCAAAACTAAAGCATCCCACTGCCAAAAGGCTTCTGTTTACCACACAGAACAAATGTTTTTACTACTGCAATTCCAAAACTGCATCTTAATATATCCTTTCATTAAAATGCCGTGGTAGTCTTAACGTCTAATTAGATATATAAAAAAATAACAGAAAAGGTTTTTCTTTTTCAATTCCATCTTGGATGCTAATCAAAGATAAATAACAGTTTAGCATCTGCCTTGCTCCACAGGAACACTGTACTGAAAGAAATTATAATTATCACAAAAGTGTTACTCCCCCTGATAAAATGAAAAGCCCACATTCCCTCCAAATTGCCCACAAGTCCTTTTCCCCACCTTGTAAGGGAGGAATAGTCATCAATACCAGAAAAAAATGTATCTGACAACCACCTTTGCTGGGTAATTACAACAATATAAATTAGGGATGTCTGTGCTTGGGTCAGTAGAAAAGCTCTGAAAAGAGATTAAATACTTTTCTCAGAAATATATAAATTCATGATGCCATTGTTTTCAGTGTTGTTTTTTTCACTTGGCTAGATATACAAAGGCTCAGGCAGGTACTCAGGCTGAGAAAACTGCAACGTAAAAACTGCACCCTAGAAGTTTTTGAAAGAGATCAGCTCTTGGAACGTAATCCTGTTCTAAAACCTTTTGACCCTATTCTTCCAACTGAATGAAGTTCAGATTTTACACCGTAATGGGGAGTGCATCTGCTTTCTATTTGGAAACTTTCTACAGGATGTTGAGAAATAAAACGGTGATTAGATATTTCCTGCCTCTCAAGATAAAATATTTCCATAGCTCTTTACTTGCAAGTATCCCACTGTCACTGCTGCACCATATTTCATGTCTCCATTCTTCCAGCACTGATTCTTCCAGTATTTAATTGGTCATGTACTAAACGAGCTGCATCCCTGAGCAGGCTAATGTCACAATTAAATTACTGCAGGTGGAGTCCGCTGGTGGATCTGGTGGTGGATCCTCTTCACCTGCATGGGGAGGAGCTCACTCACAGTCAGGTTCTTACCTACCCTTCCCCTCACCAACTACAGTCTCTCTGTTCCTGTTCTTTCATTCACTCTATGGAAAGTTTTAATTAAAGAGTGGAAACACGTCAGCCAGAAACTACCAGCCTGCTCTTTTTTTCATTTTCCTGAAAATGAGAATTTGACTCTTTAATGCACTAATGTTTGCAGGTGTTGCATTGCAGGACACTGTAATGC
Organism: Tychaedon coryphoeus; assembly: GCA_013398595.1. NCBI lineage: Eukaryota > Metazoa > Chordata > Aves > Passeriformes > Muscicapidae > Tychaedon > Tychaedon coryphoeus. The sequence goes on along the minus strand of WBND01001218.1, from coordinate 3,325 downwards.
CATATAGTGGAATTTATGGAAGCAGACCGAGATACATAAGATACAGAGAAGGATACTGTGGGATTCATTCTAAACCTTACTTAAACTAAACCTGTACTAAACCTGTACTTCTACACAGCATGTGAAAATGCAGACTTGTGTTAATACACTCATCATGACATCACCACCTCCCTATTCTCCACCACTTTGAAATCATGTCTGATCTTGCAGGCACCAAGAAGCCATTGCAGGGAAAGCCTGATATCTTACAGGCAAAATACTGCGCCTTGAAAACCATGACCATTTGCACTGGTATTATGCAGAAATAAAAACCATTTCACAATATTTCATGATGGCATCTAAGTTGCTCCAAATGGTCCTTACCTAAATATGAAGACAGAGAGATGCAGTATGATAAAATAATATCTGACAGTGGGGAAGCTAAAGCCAAGATCCCAAGAAACTTTGCAGTGCTTTAGTACTTAAGAGAACAGTGCTGTCTCTCCCTACGCTCTCTATCAAATATGTGGCTTCACATTCTGTAAGAGCAGAGAGCTAGGGGATGAAATTTATTTTCTTGTCTTGCACAGGAGTAAAATAAGCCTTCATAATTTAGAATGTTCTTACCTCAGAATAGGTGAGTTCCTACTAGTTGGTATCTCTGAAGAGGCTGTATGAAGAGTGAAAATTACTTAAATGTGAATTAAAAGACAAACTGTGGCTATGGCTGACTAAAAGCTTTGCAAGTTCCCAGGCTAGCAAGAGCAACAGGATGAAAAGAAAGAGGATAAAGCTTACTGGAAGGACCTGAAATTTTCTCTTTTTGTATTTAATGTTTGTCCTGGTTTGAAGGACAGGTGTCTGCCACTAAAGGCAGAAGCTTCTCTTTGAAATAGAGAATTTAATTCCACTCCCTCCAAGTATTATAATTGTTTGAATCAAGGACTCTAAGACAGAGATAAGGGGGTAGGAGTAACAGGTCTTTTACTAATATATATTTAACCCTACAAGCAAAAACAACAGCAGTTATTAAAATTACCAGCAAAACAGAACAGATAACTCAGTTCCAGTCCTTTCTTTAGCTGCAGGCACACTCTCTCTGCACTTGGTCCCAGTGGTGCATGTAATGAATAAAAAGGTCAGCAAACATAAACTAAGAAGCCACAGACAGCTAGTGTTTGAAAAGGGTATTAAAACAACACTGTTAACTTGTTAAAGGTAACCTTCTAAGAGTTGCCCCTTATGTTGAAAATTCCTCAATATACGTTCTGTATTCCCCAGTTCATGCTCCAATCCAGTTGCTGTATTCCCTCCCGTAACTGTAAACCCCCAGTTTAATCCCAAACCCAGTCAAATGTGTTTACCAGTCCCAGATCTGTTATATCTCCCAGCTGCTTCCTGCTTCCGCCCTCTCCCTTGC
>WBND01001217.1:84277-94894 GCA_013398595.1 Tychaedon coryphoeus | reverse complement strand
CTTCTTCTTTTTCTTCTTCTTTTTCTTCTTTTTTCTTCTTTTTTGTTCTTCTTCTTTTTCTTCTTTTTCTTCTTCTTTTCTTTTTCTTCTTCTTTTTCTTATTATTTTTCTCATTCTGTTTCTTCTTCTTCTTCCTTTTCTTATTCTTTTTTTTCTTTTTTTCTTTTTCCCCCTTTTCTTTTATCATTATTTTTTCTTTTTTAATTTTAATTTTTTTTTTCTGCAACCCAGAGCTGGCGGCTCCCACGTAGAGAATTCACAGCGCTGCTGAACTTGCCCTGCCTCCTTTCCATTCCATTCCCCATCTCCCTCCCTCCCCCTGGAGCGGCTGTGACTCCCCTCGCAGCCAGGAACGGGGGGCTCAGACACCTCTGGGGCACAGGAGGGAGGAAGGGGCTGGAAATCCCGATTTCCCCGCTCGGGGTGTCCCTTGCACCCAGCCGTGTCCCTGTGCCGCTCCCGGTGCCCTCCGCAGCATCCCTGCCCTGGCACTGCACCGGGCGGGATTTTGGGTGCCCGGGGCCGCGGGGATTCCTATTCCAACAATTCCATTTGGGTTTTAGGGACACCCCACCGCAGATTCCCCTCCTGCCTTCCCGCCAGAGCAGCCCATTATTAAGCTATTAATCACCTCTCTCAATTAATTGTTCTGAAATGAGCCAGGCTTTAGCGGTTGTGCTGCAATTGAAAAGCTCGCTTATTTTTGGAAAGGTAAAGTTACAGGCAGTGGTAATTTGAGGGCGCCGAGCCATTAAGCCACTGTTTGGAATCTCAATTACCCCGCGGAAGGATAATTACAAATAAAACAAACTTGTGATCCCACATCAGCGCGAGCACTTCTCCCCTGCTTTATGGAATATACAAGCAGTTTTTCATCCACTGGATTTAATTTCCACATGAAAAATTGACCTGAACAGTATGAAGTATGGCTACAAGTAAAAACTGTGTTTTCATTGAAGAGAATAAATGCATTTCCTGAACGCTGGCTGTTACAGCTAATTGATTTATTGGCTCTCTATATAGTGCACTATTGTCTTTGCACTCATGGGACAGGGAAGCTCTTGAGAACAGAACTGAATTCTGCCACAGCAACCTGACAGCTGAAGAGGGTCGGGCTCTATTTTTTAATATAATGTGCAAGTGTCTGGGAGCTGGAAGGAATCTGCCCTGGATTGGCACAAACTACCTGGATGTGGCTTCCTGGATTTTTTTTTTTTAATCCCATAATATTACTGGGAAGATGAGGTAATTTTCTTTTAATCAGATTGTTTTTACTGTGAAACGTTTATGTTCAAGCAAATGCAAAATACTACTGAAAGAAAAGAGATAGGAAATTCCCTTTTTTAATTTTCCTTTAAGGCCAGCAGTCAAAAATTTAGTAGGAAATAAAGGCCCTGCAAAAGTATTTCTCCCTGATAACGAAAACAATTTTAAAATTCATGAAATAGCCAAATATTTGTTATTATCCCTTGCTTTTAGGTTTTATGCAAATGAGTGCCCATAAGATGAAAGCAAGTGCTTGGTAGCAGGTGGGAGCAAACTCACATAATCATACCAATAAAAAAGCCCTGAGGAAAAACAAACCAAAATGAAAAATCAATACAGGATGTTGTTCTCCAGATATACTATTAAAATATAGCATTCCACAGCTGCACTCTTGTCCTAAATAACGGATGAGCCTCTCCCTGGGAGGAAAGCTGAGGCTCAGACTCTCTCCTCTGCCACGGATAAAAATCCCACCGAGCCTGGAGGAGTCTGGGGGGCACGAGGGGAAGCCCAGACTGGGATGGTGATGGGCTTTGCAAGGAAAGGTTCCCAAAAGGGCAGGAACCAAACTGGGATTTCCCACTAAAGCTCCCCCACACCACTGGATTTTACAGCATCAATGAAAAACACCCCAAAGTTTCCTGAGATCTCCCAGCTGCTGCAAAAGTGAAAACCCAGAGCACAAATCTGGCAAGAAATGGGATTTTATTCCCTGTTTCTGCAAGGATCCTCCTGCTCCAGTAACCAGCTACTCGGCTAGAAATTGTATTTTTCTCTTTATTTTTGTCTTCATTTGGTCCTTATTGCTAGCTGCAAGCACAAATGATACTGAGTATAAATTCCATGGATTAAGGAGGGAAATCCTTCAGGGGATGGAGGACACCTCTTTCCCAGGTGAGCACAGGTTTGTCCCCAAGCCAGGTGAGAAACCAACTCCTCAATTATTGGAGGGGAGGCTGAAAGCCATCAGCAGCTCTTTATTAATGGAAAAAATTGCACGTGAACATATTTATCACCCCTCCCTGTGAGCAAACCACTACAAAACACAAAAATGTCTCAATTTTTTAATTTTTTAGCTTGTTCTCAGTGCCAGACTCTGCTCTCCTGCTCCAAACTGGCTTCCTCTGAAGGGAAAGAGCCACCACCCCCAGAGAGGAGGAAAGGTAGAGGCTCAGAGGACAAAGCCAGCCTGAAGAAGTCACATTTTATAGGCAAGGGATGGAGAATGGTGACTGTTGTCACGGCAGCAAACAGAGGGGCTCGTTCAGGAATTAAACTGAGCATTTCAACATGGCAGGAGGGAAGGGAGAGGGCAGGTTTCACCTGAAAGGACCAATAACATACTGTTCTTTCAGAATGTGAGCAGCTTTAAACAACTTTGTCCTGGCACAGCCAGAGCATCGTGAGAGCCATTTAGCAAAATCTGCATTTTCAATTTTCCTCTGCCAGAGCTTTCCGTGCACAATTCTGTGTTTAACACAATGCTATGAAACCAGAATGACCAAAATCTGCTCGAGGTCCAGCCCCTCCTGTACTTTCCCATTTCTGCCCATTCTTGGGGGTCTCTTCTGCCCACACCCCGAGTGTCCAGCTGCCACCTCCTGGGGGGTCACCTGGAGGTGACCTGGAATAGTTAATGAATTTCCAGGCCACTGGTCCCATACCCAGATCCCATCTTTGCACTCATTTCCTGGGTTGCAATGCAGGATGTGCGCAGCAATGTGGATTCTGTCCCCATCTGTTAAACCAGCTGGGGCAGTGCCCCTGATCTCCTGGCACACATTATCTGCTCATGGGCCAGCTTTAAACCAGCTGGGCAATCATCTTTATCTTCCCACAGCCCATCCTCCCTCCAGGAGATCTCTCCTGTTCATGGCCAGTGAGTCCCAGGGCATGGCTGATAAAATTCCATCATCCCATGGCAGATGCTCCAGCCAGGGCAGGAGCCAAGCCTTTCCTACCCAGATAAAATCTGAGATTTGGAACACCAGAGCAGCCTTTCCCACTGGATCCCAGAGGAAAACCAGACCCTGCCACATCATCCCTGGAGCTTCAGAGGAAACTGCACCTTCTCCAGGAGCACTGCTCCAGCTGAGCCACATCTGCCCCTGCAGGAGGATGCAGCCACCATGGAATGGCACTGCTGCCAACACCCTGACTGACTGACGGGTGTCAGCCTGGATTCTGACTCTGGCAGGGTTGGGGATTGTTCTTTGTAATACTGCATTTCTATTTTAATTTTCCTGGTAAAGAACTGCTATTCCTATTCCCCTGTCTTTGCCTGAGAGCCCCTTAATTTCAAAATTACAATAATGTGGAGGAAGGGGGTTTACATTCTCAATTTCAAAGAGAAGCTCCTGCCTTTATTGGCAAAGACCTGCCCTTCAAACCAGGACAATTCATTTGATGGGATCACTGAATCCCGGACTGGTTTGGGTTGGAAGGGACCTTAAAGCCCACCCAGTTCCATGGGCAGGGACACTTCCACTGTCCCAGGCTGCTCCAACCTGGACACTCCCAGGATGGGGAGCCGCCAGCTGCTCTGTGCCGAACCAGGGGGGAGCAGAGACTGATGCAGAATCCCCAAATTCCCCACAGCTCCTCTTGTCTGGGCTTTGCAGCCAGTTGCTAAGCCAGGCCTGGCCAGGCTGGGCTTGTCTGGGCTGTGCTGGTGGCTCTGGGGACGTGTCCCCATCAGCCTCAGCACCGGCACGGCTCAGCCGCGGTGACAAATTGCCAGGGGAGCTGCGGGGAGAGGCAGCAAATTAGGGAATGAATAATTAAACTGGGAGAGAGAAAGGTGAGCAGCTCGGGAGGGAAGGGGAAGGAAGGGCTGAGTCTGAGGAGCTGGGAGCCAACACCTCACAGGAGTTCCAAAGAGAGGTGCTGAGGAGGGCCGGGTATGGGGTTATGGAGTGAGGAAAGGACACAGTAACATGGAACTCTCTTGCATGGTGCAAAAAAAAATAAAATTGAAATTAAATTTAATTAAAATTAAAACTTAATTTTACATTCATAGTAAGGATTGAAGGTAAGGAAAAGAGAGTACTTATTGGTTAGAGAAACAATACTTTTCGTTTCAGTTTTTTTTTTTTAATGGATTTAACAGGCGTTTATTTTTTGTTATAATTTCTTTTTTTTATGTTTATATTGGAGAAAGGTTTCTAGCTTGGGAAAAAACTTTAGCTGAGCTTGAGAAAGTTAGACTGGAAAAATATTCAATATTTTTCCCTGGGCTTGTAACAGCCACAGCTGGGAGGGCTGAGAACCCTGCCCTGGCCATCCCAAAGCCAAACCTCATGGAAATGGGAAAATGCCACAGCAGAGGAGCTGTTCCAGCCCCCAGCCCCCTTCCTGCTGCACAGGGGTCCCTCTCCTCCCCCAGCACCCCAACTGGGAGCAGCAGTGCCCCAAACCAGCGGGACACTGGTGCCAGCACACAGCACAGGGGTTTGCTCCACAAACCTCCTCTTCTTTCAACTCCTAATTCCTTAAACCATCAGCATTTAATCAAACCCAGGTTCTAAAACCCTGACTCTTATCACAGCCAGCACTTCTAATCCTTTTTTCCAGACTAGATGTTCCCAAATCATGTTACATCTTTCATCTTCCTTGTGATTAATTTCAAGGTCTTTACTGAGTCAAATGAGATATTTTTTTTTAAATCTCTCTGTTTTAGTTTTTCCAGCTTTTAGTCAATTCTGGCAGTTCAGAGCAGCCATCAAAATTACACGAGCGTTTTGTGCTCAGCCACTTCAGTGACTCCCGGGTTTAGGAGAATCCCATAAAGGCAACCATCTTATTATTTTAATGCATGCAATAATTTAAGTGATAACAACTGCAAAAGTCAGGCTGTTTTGTTTTATGGATTATCAACAGCCTTATGACCTTGAAAATAGTCGAGTTGACTCACTAATTTTTACAATTTAGCCAAACAGCACATGCAGCATAATTTTATCAACTTTGATGTGGTGAAAGTGCAGAGATCTCCAAAGAGATGAAATTTCCTTCCCAGACCCACTCTGGGGAGCTTCAGGCTGGGAAACCAAGGAAAAGGGGAATTATTTGACAGGAGAGGGGGAATCATTTGAGGGAAAGGAGAAATGGAATTATTTGAGAGGGGAAAAGGAAGGGAAAATATTTGAGGGGAAAAAGGAGGGGAATTATTTGAGGAAAAAAGGGAAGGGGGATTATTTGAGAGGAAAAGGGGAAGGGGTATTATTTGAGGGGAAAGAGAAGGTGAATTATTTAAGGGGAAAAAAGAAAGAGAAATTATTTGAGGGGGGAAAGGAAGGGGGAATTATTTTAGGGGAAGGGGAAATATTTAAGGGGAAAGAGAAAGGGAATTATTTGAGGGGAAAAAGGAAGGGGAATTATTTAAGGAGAAAGGGAAGGGAAATTATTTGAGGGGATAAAGAAGGGGAATTATTGAAGGGGAATTATTTGAGGGGAAAGAGAAAGGGAATTATTTAAGGGGAAAAAAGAAAGGGAATTATTTGAGGGGAAAAGGGAAGGGGAATTATTTGAGAGGGGGAAAAGGAAAAGGGAATTATTTGAGAATAAAAAGGAAGAGGAATTATTTGAGTGGGGAAAAAGAAGGGGAATTATTTGTGGTGAAAGGGCAATTATTTGAGGGAAAAGAGAAAGGGAATTGTTTGAGGAGAAAGGGGAAACGGAGTTATTTGAGAGAAGAAGAGAAAGGGAATTATTTGAGCTGTGAAGACACCACGTTCCAAACTTCCAGCGCCTGTTTTGCTGTGCTGCAGTGCAGAGTGAAGTTCTCCCAGTCAGAAATGACAGGAGCAGCCCCGACCCCCACCGAATTCCTGCTTGGAAAAGGTGGAAGCAGCAAAGGTGAAGAGGAGGCACAGCCAACCTCTGGTGACCAGAGGTGCACTCGAGCTGTTATTTTGTATTCCATACTCTTCAAAGAGCAATATAAACAGAATTATTTATGCCCAGCAAAATGTTGCTTAATTACTTATGCACCACTGTTTGCTTGTATTTTAAGCTCTCTCCACCACCCACAGGCAGACGTTAAACAGCTGCTAAAAGCGAGCTTTAGTCTTGCCTGTTTGAAATTAGCATACTTGAGCTTTGAAAAAACTTTGTTGCCAATTTACATATGCATAGAGACTGATATTTAGACTCACCATATGATATGTCCCTCAAGAGCTTTTCTTATTGCCTCCATCCTCAGGTCTCAACCTAGAGACTGTAAATCTAGCAGGTGATTAATTCTATACCCTTGAGAAACTAGCAATTAGCACTTGCAACCAGTAAAAAATTGTCATTTCAAGCCCCTGTTTACTATGCCCATGTATTTTCTATGAACTCACAGTTAACTCCAAACAGAAATAGATGGCAATAGATTTGCAGTCACTCCTGTCTCTTTATATAAAAATATATTACAGCTTCCAGCTAATCAACCTATTAAACACACTGGGAAAAAAAAATTAAAAAAAGAAAAAGAGATGAAATAATTGGCATTGCTTCTTTTCTATATAAATATATATAAAATGGGAAGATGGAGCAAGCATGAAAACATTCTACATGATGTTTTATGTTCCCAGACCTTAATCAGCTCATTTCAACATGATGACTTTGTAGGGTTTACCTGTTTTGTGTCAATTCTTATCTCTGATAGCCGAAATTACGGCACTTCCAGATGTTCTTATGCATTATTGAGGTCTTCTGCAGTAGATGCTGGAAAAGGTAAGATAAGGTTTTATTTCTTTGTAGTAGTCACAACACCCAGATCAAAGGCAGGAAAGTGCAGTGCTTAGTATTGAAAACTATGATGAACTTCACATTTATTTTCAAGTAGAAAATCTGTCATAAACCTGCTCATCAATCTTCAGTCAGTGTTTCAAGTGTAATCCACTGGAGCAGGGCACGGGAGTTTAAAGACTTTGGGGGTGCTGCTCCTAAAAACTCTGCCTGAGTGCTCACCCAGGATGTGCAGAGCGGGGTGTGCCTGCCAGGGCACCCCAAACCTGCCAAAACCTGCCAAAATCTGCCAAAACCTGCCAAAACCTGCCAAAACCTGCCAAAACCTGCCAAAACCTGCATGCTGTGCCACATCTGGGAAATAAAACACAAAAAACCTGGCTGCTCTGAGCAGGAATCACTTCTCCAGGCCCTGGGAAAATTGGGGTCCTTGCACAGAGTGATTCCACAGAACCAGCTTTAGTAAATCAGAATTAGGAGATTTTAACCCAGGGTTTAAATTTAATAATAAAATCTAGGCACAGGTTTAAATCTGCTATACCTGGATTTAAATCTGCCAGAATCAGATTTCCTAGATTTAACAGAATGAGTAATTTCTTAGATTTACCAGGAGTAAATTTCCTGGATTTTAGCAAAATGAGATTTCCTCAATTTACCAGAATGAATAATTTCCTGGATTTACCAGATTGGGTAGATTTTACCAAAATCAGTAATTTCCTACTTTTACCAGAATCAGTAATTTCCTAGATTTACCAGAATTATTAATTTCCTGTATTTTACCAGTGTGAGTGGATTTCCTAAATTTATAAGAATGAACAGATTTTTGAGATTTACCAGAATCAGTAATTTCCTAGATTTATCAGAATGAATAATTTCCTAGATTAACCAGAACAAGTAGATTTCTTAGATTCTACCAGAATGAATAATTTTCTAGATTTTAACAGAATGAATAATTTACTAGATTTACCAGGATGAGTAGAATTCCTAGATTTACCAGAATGAGTAATTTCCTGGATTTACCAGAACAAGTAGAATTCCTGGATTTACCAGAACAAGTAGATTTCTTAGATTTTACCAGAATGAATAATTTCCTAGAATTACCAGAATGAATAATTTTCTAGATTTACCAAAATCAGTGGATTTCCTAGATTTGCCAGAACAAGTAGATTTCCTCAATTTACCAGAATGAATAGATTTCCTAGATTTACCAGAATGAGTAATTTTCTAGATTTCCCAGAATGAGTAATTTCCTGGATTTACCAAAACAAGTGGAATAACTAGATTTTACCAGAATAAGTAATTTACTAGATTTTACCAGAATGAATAATTTCCTGGCTTTTACCAGAATAAGTAATTTCCTAGATTTTACCAGAATGAATAATTCCCTGGATTTACCAGAACAAGTAGGATTCCTAGATCTACCAGAGGGAGTAGATTTACACCCAGTCCCACCCTTTGTGAAAGGGTAAAAGCACTGCTCCCCACACCAATTTTGGGGAGAATTCTGACTATTTTTGCAGCATCTCAAGGCAATCTGGGTGGAAAATGCCAGAAGCCACATTTTCCCCAAGCATCTCCACGAAGCAGCGAGGGTTCAGTGGTAAATATAAAAGCAGCCAGCAGTGCAAGGATATTTTTTCCTGCGTTGCACAGTCATTAAGGGGTCTGCTGCAAAAGCCTGCTTGACTTTCTTCCCACTAATTACATCATCAGATCATCACACTGCTAAAATCAGGCGCAGAGTACTTGCACACAACTAAATCCCTGCTTCTAATTACTATTTTAGTCTCTTTTTCCTCGTGACACGTTGGTGATAGATCATTATTTTTTCAGCAATTTGTTCGCATTTATATGCAATATAATTGGATCTGATTAATTATTATGATTAATGACTGCAGAATTTCCTTGCGAAGCTATTAATACTGGGAGTATCAAATGGAAGACATGGACAAATTAAAGCCAATGGAGTCCTGTTGCTTGTACTTACAATGCCTGGGCTCAAGTAACCCTTTGCTGCTCCAGCCCTGCCATAAATACCAGGGTTTATCTGGAATTTCCCCACGGATCTCTGCGTTTTCCAGGGCTAGAAGTACATAACTAATGGGGGAGAGATGCAGGTGCAATCCTTAGGTGGACTGCTGCAGTTAAAATTACATATATTTGGATATATTTTAAACGAGCTCAGCAGCATAAACGCAGCTACATCCATTTAAAGTGGAGGAACTGGCAAAAAGAAAAGCCTGGGCAATATTTCTGTGTATATGAAGTGGATTTATCCATTTTTCAGGTGGCAGTGCAACAAAACACCACAATAAAAGCAGTTGATTTCCATTAAATGTCATATTAGCCCGTTTCTGAGGGATGTATTTACGTAGCGTGTGCTGTATTTTAAATCACAGCCCGGCTCAGAAATGGGATATTACATGTAAAAAAGCAAACAATGAGGGAGTAGCTTAGGGGATCGACTTTCCTGCTGCCTCAGGGACCTGCCTTTAAATCTGGCTTTGAGCAAACTGAAGAAAAATCATTTCCCTCTAATGGCAGCAGCACAGGAAAAAAATAAAATAAAATAAAAATCAGATAGCAGGAGTTCCACCCAGGTGGCAAAAAGCTCGGGGAGGGAAGGGCTGGAGCAGATGAGCAGGATTAGGGACAGGCTCAGAACCAGGGGACTTTGAATGTGATTTTAATCTGAAATAAAGTGCCAGCAGCGCTCATCAAACCCAGCCTGGATAAGGGCACGGAGATTTCCAGCGCACAGCTACTGAGGAATTCTCAAATTTGTAAGCCCAAAACCAGAAATGGGGGGGAAACACCAGCCTGGGAAAGCTGTGGGGAGGGGGGTTAGAGCTCTTCGTGTTCTGGGGAACAAATGGAAGATGAGAAAAAGACAGGGTGAGAAATGAGAAAGAGAATATTTGGGAATAAAAATGTGTTTGGTATAAAGGAGATTAAAAGGATGACTCCTTTAAAAAAGAGTTAAAAATAAAGAGGTAAATTTAAAAAATAAAATAAAATCTCAGACCGAAGAAATCCAGCCCAAGTACAGAGAATATTTGTGCCCAGGTGCACAGAAATACCCGTTTTTCCAAGAGAAAAATCAGCCAAATTCTCGACTTCAACCTATCAAGGAATTCCAAATTATTTCTGTCTCAAGTAAAAGTCAAGCTGTCCTGAAAGCCACCCTTTCCCTGGGAGATATTTGTCATTTCCTCCTGATTTCTGAGTTCTGCAGCTGACACGGGGTGGGCTCCTTTGCTGGAATTTTAGGGAGATCCAGTTGAAACACACAGCTGGCACGGATCTGTGACCATTCCTGAACAGGAATCCTAAACATTCCTCACATGGAAGTTGTGTCCTGGTTTGTGCTGGGCAGGACATCACCGAGGAATGGGGAGAAGGAAAATTCAAAAAATCAGGAATTGGATGTTTGGCAGAGCTGCTGGAGCTGGGCTGGAGAGCTGGGAATGCTCCCCTGGAGAAGGGAAGGATCCAGGCAGAGCTTCCAGCACATTCCAGGGCCTGAAGGGGCTCCAGGAGAGCTGGAGAGGGGCTGGGGACAAGGGATGGAGGGACAGGACACAGGGAATGGGATGGGATATTGGGGATTGGGATAGTGGG
>WBND01001216.1:153528-172172 GCA_013398595.1 Tychaedon coryphoeus | reverse complement strand
GAGATGAAATGCACCGTGCGGCTGCTGGACGACTCCGAGATCTCCTGCCACATCCAGGTGCCGGCGCTGAAAGGGGCGGCGGCGGCGGGGCGGCTCGGGGGGCGGCGGCTCCGGGAGCCGGCTGCGGGCGGCGGCTCGCGGATCGCAGGGCCCGGGCTTAGCTGGGCTCGGCCGGGCTCCTACGGGCTTGGCCGGGCTCGGCTCGGCGCGGCCGCGGCGGGAGCTCCTCTCGCCGCACGCCCCGTTCTCGGCGGGGGCTCCGCGCACCTGCGGCGCGGCTGCTCCGCCGCCTCCCGGCGCTGCGCCACGGCTTGCGCCGCACCGCGCGGAGCCCGCCCGGCCGCTGCTGGAGCCGTGGGATCCGCCGGGCTCCGGCACCCCGGCACAGCGTCCCCGCGGGCGGCAGGAGCGCTCTGGGCTGCGGTGGCTCCGGCAGGGAAGGGAAAGCCCGGCGGCGACTTCCCCGTCCCGCGAGGCGGTAACGGGGCGGCCCGGACGGCGCCGCGGGCTGCGGAGCCGGTGTGCGGGAGGACTCGCTCTCCGGTACCGGGAAAGAAAGCCCTACCTTGGCGGCAAGGCCCGCGGCGTGCGGGAACCGCTGTTACCGAGATAGCGGGCAGAGTTCAAAACGAAGCTCTGCCCCTTCTTCCTCTTCATCTAAGACAAAAGATAACTTGGAGCAGGGTTTTCAGTGATAGTAGTTGCTGTGTGGTTGGGAGAAAACCCCCCAGCTTCGCCGTAGTCTCTCTTCCTAATTTCTTAGTCCCTGTTTTTATTCCTTCAAGTAATAAGGATAAAGATGCAAACAGTGAGGAGTCTGTGATTTTCTAGTGGAGTTTGTAATGTGTGAAAGCAGGGGTATTTCAGGTGTTGTAACAGGAACCGTAACTCTGGTTGCACTATGGAAGACTTAGAGATTCTTACAGATTTAACTGCAAGCATTAAAATCAAGTTATCCTCTGAAATTTCCATAGCATTCATAGAATAACAGAGATTAATTTGGCATCCAGGTCAGTACAGAAGATACGAGCAGTCTTTCAGGAAGCTGTTTGTCACTCACAGTTGGTATTTCTGTCTGTCTGATAGAAAAAGCTTTTACAGCTTTAAATCAAGTTGGTAATCTTATATGAAGACCATTATGGCACCTCCAAGTGCTATGAAATATAAGTTCCATTTTTGCTTGAACCAAACTGGTTTTTGTTACTTCCAACAGAGCTATTTAACACCAGAATAGAGTAAACTAGTTCCAGTTAAAAGGAACCTAAAACAACCACCTAGTCCAACTGCCTGACTGCTCCAGGGCTGACCAGAGCACAAAGCCTGTTACTGAGGCTTTGCCCAAGTGTCTCTTTTTGAGGCACTGACAGGTTTGAGGCATCAATTCCATGTAGCCTGCTCTAATGTTTGACCACCCTCATGGTAAAGAAATATTTCCTGATGTCCAGTCTGAACCTCTCCCGATACAGCTTTGAACCACTCCCATTCCACATTCTTGGATGCCAGGAGCAGACCAGCACTCCCTCTCCAGGCCCCCTCCTCAGGCAGCTCTACAGAGCACTGAGGTCACCCCTGAGCCTCCTTCTCTCCAAACCACACAAACCCAGAGCCCTCAGCCGCTCCTCACAGCATGTGCCTTGCAACCCTTCCACCAGCTCTGCTGTCCTCCTCTGGACCATCCAAGGACCTTCTCACCCTTGTCAGACCGTGGGGCCCAGCACTGCACACAGGACTCAGGGTGAGGCTGCACCAGGGCTGAATCCAGCAGGATGATCCCAATCACCGCTGGTGATGCTGTGTCTGATGCACCCCGGGATGGGGTTTGCCCTCCTGGCTGCCCAGCACACACTGCTGATCACCCTGAGCTGCTGGCAGCCAGCACCCCCAGATCCCTCTTCCAGGGCTGAACCTCCCTGTTCGAGGTTGTGTGGTTGAGTTACTCTCTAACAGCATGTAACCTGGAAGTAACAGGAACTTATTGAAAACATTTTGTAGATGTATCATTCTAATGTTCTTATTAAGAGCATGGTTATAATATTTATTGGGTAAGAAGCAACATGGCCTTCAGAGCATTTTCTTGGAGCTTAATGTAAGCTTTGCATTACTTATTTGGCACTTTTAAAAATTAGTCTCTTCAAACAATCATAAATTTAAGGTTAGAATCTGAGACAATGTTATGACAGCTTTTTAGATTTGAAGCATTCCACAGATTTACACGTGCTAGGAGTATTCCCTTCAATGCCTACAGGGTAGAAAAAAAGAGTTACTTTATGCGTTGTGTTGGGCAGGGTGAGGTAATGGGTTCAGAACCAGTTGTATGGTATTGCATAATTTTGGCTCATTCTGCAGGCAGGAGAAAAATCACTGTTGAAAATATTTTAACTATTAGAGTTCTAAGGATAATTCTGAAGATTGACTTCTGTTATAATCTCATTTGGAACTTGTTTTCCTGAGTCTGCACACTGACAGAAACATTTAAAATGCAGGAATAGCTCAGGTTGTTCCTTTATCCTCCTGTGTGTGCGTAGCTTTAAAGACACTAGACTGATGAATCCCAAACCATTCAACTTTTTGTCTGTAGACTCTTTGTCAGACCTGAAACCCCCACCTGCCTGTTAGATCTATTTGTGCATATTGATGCAAGTTCACTGGGACAAAACAGCCCAGATGAGGTGCTGGTGAGCTAACAGTAGGGATGCCAGGGTTGTGCCAGCTGGAACATGTTGGACAGCTGTGTTTTGGTCATTAAGAAGATAAGAAAGCCTAATTCTACAGCACTGAGAAATGCCATCAGAGTCTTTTAGGGACACAGGATGCAATAAGGAATGTGACAACTGAAATTCTAGCTGTGCATTTTCAGGGAAAAGGGAGGGAGGTATGTAGCTAGTCTGGATTGTGAGGTGTATAAATATGATTTGCTGCAGTTTAGCATACCACCAAATTCACCCAAATTCTACTTTTTCAAGTGTATCTTCCCAGCAGCCAGCTTGTACACATAGATTAGTATTACAGGACCCTGGTACCACTTCTGGGCAGAGGTGTATGCTAATTTTCAGATGCACTGTAGATCCTTGGGCCTACAAAATATGCAACCAGAATTGTATGTTACTCATCTAAAACACTGGGAGGTAGTTCTAGGAAAAATAAGCAGGAGCAGGAATATCTAAAAGCTGCATATGTGTTTATTTTTTTAAATCTTGTAAATTTCTCGTAAATTTCAGTGTTTAAGTAGGAAAAGAATATACATTTTTCTTTTTATTATTAAAGTTGTTTCAAAGCAGTGTTTCATCAAGCCATCAAGCCAACAAAGTCTGCTTTTGGATATAACATTTTTTAGCAAATAGTCTAGTGACAGCATATGGAGTGGTGTGGGGAGAACGAGAAGTGAATCATGCATTTTTAGACTCTAGCCAACTAGTTATCGAGTTGTGCAGCTGCCATGTAGGTCACCAAGTTGCTCAAGGCTAGGTTTGCAGCACAAAGGTCAAGATTCAGTGCGTTGTCCTCCTCATCTAAGAGACTTTGTGACTGCAAAATAGATGAAGTGGTGACAGACGTAAGAATGGGCTGAGGCCTGAGGGTCACCTAACTAATTCTTGTGGTAGTGTTTATTTTCCCATGATTTTTGTTTGTGAAGGCTCTCTGTGATCTGTAGGCAAACAGTCTTGTAGCAGCAGTAGGGTGAAGCTGCTGTGGCACAGCTAAAATTGAGAGGTTATGAAAAACAGCCTGAAGGGACAGTGTGGCCACTGTCTGTTTCCATTTGTAAGAGAAAGAGGTGACCTGCTTGTGCAGCCTGCCTGATAAAAAACAGAACCAGGGTTTGAAAGAGGGCAGTGGGGGAAGTAGGTCTTCAAAACTATTGGAAATGAGTCTGGAGCAGCAAGAAGACCTCCTTTCTGGATGCATTAATGAGATACTTCTCAGTCAATGACATAATGGGTAAAAAACTTCCAATTTTGCAGACTTCAACCAATAACTTAATGCAGCAATTTAGCTTTTAGTAACAATAGCCTAGACTAAGACTTGGTTTAACCTGTGCCACTTGCTCATTTCTTAATTCAAGTTTTGCTTTACTCCTTGAGATGTTCAGGTCCGGCTGTGTACAGCTGGAGTTAAGTTTGGCTGACTGAAGCTTTTCTCTCATTTGGAGCTTGTTATTGAAAGCAGTATGAACTTTTCTGTGTGTGTTTTTCTTTGTAGAAATACTGCATGACTGGATGCCTCAGCCCATGTGTAAAATTGTGTAGTAATGAGGACTTTTTAATGACACAGGTTTTGCTTTGTATGAGCTTTCCCATACAAAAACCTGTTTTGATATTCCCAAATATATAACTGGCTACAATACTGGTTTTTATTTTTTAAATAAAAAGTTATTTGATCGTTGCTTAAAAGAAAAAATTGAATTTCTGTGTGTGTCCAGATTTTGAACAAGGAAAAGATGTTATTCTAAAAAACTGGTTTAGGAATCAGGGAGAAAATATAGCAGAATAAAGCTTTGATTTACTCATGGTCAGTTCTTAGACCTTTTAACTTCTTTTTTTTTTCCAGAATTTAAAGTGGAGGTGATAAAATCTGAGAAAGCTTACTTCCTTCTGCTGCTGCTGGTTCAACAGTGTAGAATGGTCTTGTGTTTACTAATCTAATTTCGGGAGCAGCTTTGGTGCAGTCTGAATACTGCTGCCTGTAGTTCGCCTAATAATTTACTTGCTTGACTCTTTTTTTTTTTCCTAATTTTCTTTTAAATGTAACATACACTGTTCTGTCTAGCTCTTTTTGTAGCACATTGGTCATCAAAAAGTTGCCTACTTACTTAATGTTATCTGCTTGGTCTGTGTCTTGCAGGCAAATGTTAATTTAATAGAGATCTGCTAATGGGAGGACACTATTTAAAATTCCCATCCCTCAATAAAATGTAAAAACCAAAACAACATGTTGAAGCAGGTTGTAAAATAAAAGTGTAGTGACCACAAGTCGAGCTGTGAGGTTATGTTGAATGTTAATGAGTTTAAAAAAAATAAGTGGGAAAGGGAAGGCAGCATGAAAAGTGAAGGCAGAAAATAGTGGAAAGGCCAGAGATGAAAAGAAGGCAGAGAATCATAGCTGCGGAAAGGGAGAGGTTAAGGGATTATGTAGACAGAAGGCAGGAGATTTAGTGAATTTATATTTATCCTGTAAGCGATGTCAGAAGCGTAACCAGCAAGCGCCTTGAGCTGCTGGATTGATACTGTAGCAGTTCAAAATAGTAAGATGAGATAAGGAAGGAGATGCAGGTTAGGAAGAATTATTTTCTATGTTCTGTTGACACATTTTAGAAACTGCTCGCTAGTGCTTGTACTCCTGACTTCATGCTTGAGCCTCTAATTGTACAGTTACAAAGGGGTGCTCTTGGTGAGAGCTGTACATGAGAACACTCTCTAATTAAGCTAAGCCTATGGGTTAAAGCTATCTCTGTTGTAATTGCATATGTTTGATTAAAGTTGCTGTCATGTATTTATTTTCTGTCTGTTCTGTTGGTTTGTTTATTTGTGTTTTGTTTTTGTTTTTATACATTAATGGTTCTTAAAGATGTGCTCTTAACTCCTTCCAAGGCTGAGAAGGAAACAGGAATAGAACACACTGCTGGAAGATTACTAGGGTATTGGGAGTTTTCATTAAAAATTAAGAAATTAATTCTCTTGATGGATTTTGATACGTCTTTCTGAAACTTGGTATTTGCTTAACATTAGTTTCTTTGTCTCTGATAAAGGAAAGATGCATACTTATGTGTAATACTGCCATATTGCTATCAATTCACAAACTCTGTTGCTCCTTCTTGCTATTTTTAAATGGAAATACTCACAAAGCTGCTTTATACAGGATTTTATCCAATATATACTAAATTGCAGCTGAACAGCTTTACTGTTGGCTAAAGCCTGTTCATGATGAATTAGCTTTCTTCCACACTCTCGTGTTGTCTGATTAATGATAAAAATCTGAAAATTCCCTGTCCTAAAGACTATAATCTTGCCTTTAATATTTAACTGCCTGTTTGCTTTGTGTTGTGATTGACATTGCAATTCATATTTTGATTGCTAGTAAATAAAGTCATGTGGGCTTAAAGGTTTACGAATTTATGGGTGAAGATGAAGGTGTGTTTCACTAAATAGAAACAATGTAGATGATAAGTAACTTAATATATTTGTGGGTCTGGTGCTGAAGCCTAGAGGAAAAAAAAGTTACCAAAAATACAGATATCCTTTCACAAAGTTGCCTACATAAAGCAAACAAGCTAAAAGAAGAGTTGCTGGTTTAAAATGTAGGTAAAATCTTTGCACTTTTACCCTCCTTTCATTTTGCTTTCAGCTTTACATAAAAATTTTTACATTCTTTATAGTCAGGCATGTTTGGACTTTAGCTGAACAGTAGAGGTAAAGCTGAAGTAATGATAAAAGGCAAATGGAAAATCAACAGCTCAATGCAGCACAGCTTATATCTCCAAACTGCAAATCATAATTTTGATCCTGTGCAGTAGAAAAGTGGCTCCTGTGAAATCCAGAAAGCCTTACAGGAACTTCACACACTTTTTTGTTTTGAAGGGGCTTTTGGCACCTCACCACAGTTTGCTTGTACCTTGACACACTTTTGTCTATACAAGCATCTTCAGTTCACTGATACAGATTGGATAGAGGAGGCAGCCAAAAAGAAATAATATGGCAGAATTAACTGGCCAAAATAATTAATTTGTAAGGAAGTAATGTATTTTCATGTTTTAGTTGTATTTTCCTAGGTTGAATTTCCTGTAGAGGTCAGAAATTATTTAATAGTGTGTATCAATGCTCCTGAACTTTGAGTTTTAAGAAAAGGGGAGATTAAAGCCTTTGCTATTGGAAGGTGAAATAGAGTCTGAATGGTTTTTGCTGGTCCTCTGTAACAGATATTATATTAAAAAGTCAAGTTTTAAATACACAAGTTAAAGAGTGGGGAAAATGGCAGTGGATTTTTCTCTTCCTCCTGAAAAAAAAGCAGGTGGGTTGGAAGACTGGAAAACAATTATCTCTGTGAAGAAATGCTTCTTTTCTGTAGCCCAGGTCCTTGTTCTTCTGGTATTTTGGCTTATTACATCAAACATACTCTGAACAGTTCTCTTCATCTTCTTCTTCTTCTTCTTCTTCTTCTTCTTCTTCTTCTTCTTCTTCTTCTTCTTCTTCTTCTCGCTCTCTTTTTGCACTTCCCCTCCATTTTCTAGTGTGGATAATGTCACCCTGTTGCAATGTTCATGATGTCCAGTAATCCTTCTCTCCTTTTCCTGTTAAAGTCAAGCCAGCATATGTCTTTGGCTGTGCCTTTCCCTGCTGCATATGGAATATGTCTCCTTATAGTTCTTCCTTCAGCTGAGGCTTCTTGTCTGTTCTTTCATTTCTGATTGCTTAAATACTACCTCATTTTCTCCTTAGCCTTGCTTTGTCAGAGATCCATTCTAGACCTTACAAGTAACATTTTTGTTCCTTCTTCTTACTGCTGTTTTGATTCCTTGTCTGATAGTGAAAACACAGTTTTAATAATTCAACAGTAAATAAATTAATATTAAATCTTCCTCTTTCTGGCATGAAATAATAATAATAAAATAATGATTATGATAATGAGAGTACAACAATTATTGTAATAATAGCAACATCACACTTTTCTTCCTTCACTCCTCCACTGTCAGTTTATGTTATCTTTTCCAGCTACAGGCACTCAATTCCTAAAAATGTTTCTGTTTTCCTCTTTTCAGGGTCTAACATGTTTTTGGTGGAGGTGTACTGATAATTAGCTCTTGCCATTTCAAGATAGATGCTGTTCTGTGGCAGTAGTAAGCCAAGTGTGAAGAGTAATCATCATATTTGTGGTTGCTGCTTTTGGGAGTTACTGAAGAATAAACACTGGTGATCTAGTACAGTTGTGTTTAGAGGAAAAGCTTCCCCTCTGGAAACTTGAGAGAAAATGTATCATACCAATCTCTATATGGTTAAGTAAACTTACAAAATTTGTCAAGGCTATTCACAGTCAGAAATGAGAAGATAAAGGACAATATACCTCAAGTTCTTTTTCATTAGAAGTGTTCACAAATGGAAATAACTCCTGCAATCATTGGAAGTCTGGTGACTTGAAATAATTGCAGTAAGATACATAAGTATTAAGTGGCTGCAAAATCATTGCTCTTTAAATGCTTCCTTTGGAAAATATATCAAATGAGTCAACACCTTCTTTAAAATACTGTTATTTTTCCCTTGTTTACTTGAACCCCAGGAAGAAGTAAATTATTTAAAGACAAATTTTGCTCCTTTCAAATATATTATCTCACAATGATATTTTCCCCATAGCAGCTCTCTTTGAGTTAGAATTGTACTTTAAAAAACAAAAACCAAGATGATTTCCATCTGAACATTTTTTTCCCAGAGTGGTAATATGTAAACTTGCTATAAAAGGGCAATGTTGCAAAGATAACTTTGGAACTTCTAACAACACCATATAAAACCTTTTTCATACCACCAGTCTCTATGCCCACTTTTCACAGTTCTTCACATAACAGAAAGCTAAAAATAGATGCAATTACAAAATGAAAACAAACACATAATATCCTCACCTTACAAACGCAAACAGTGTCAGAAGAATTTACAACAGGGCATAATAATTTATTAAATATGAATAAGGTGAAATTGTGAGGATATTGATGCATGAAGTTTAGACTGCAATGGTGTGTATTTCTTTTGTTTCCAGGTGCAGAGACTAGTCAAGCACTTTTGTGTCCAAAACAGAGTTTCTATGTGTGAACTGCCTTTTGGGAGTGGTTCCTGGACTCTCTTATCTCCTATCTATCTACTCTCTCCTATCTACCCAGGAACAAGTCAGAAAGAATACTAATTAGGAGAAACAGTACAGTTGTCAGGCAGTGTCCTAGCAGTTTGCCTGGCTTGAGTTCTGGATTTCAACACTCCAAAATGCTTGGAGGGTATTAGTAGTCTTAGTATAGATGCAACCTATATTTTTAAAAAAGAAAAATAGAAAAAAGGAGATTTTTTTTAATGACTGGAGATGTATTTTATAGTTTGATATTAAAACATGAAATGGTAGCTATGTTCATGACACTTTCGTTTTAAGTGGAATATCTTAAGAATTGTGTGGAGGGTCTTAAACACTTGTTGGTTGTTAAACCAGGAGTCACACTGGTTTTAGTAGGTGCTTACAAAACATCTACACTTAGAATATGTGGCTATAATCTTGGATTTGTACCTGTAGTAATTTCTGTGATGACAGTCTTGATTTTTTTGGGGGGTGTGGGGTGTGTCTGTGTGTTGTTCCACTTGAGTGCTCTTAGCAGCAGAGTCTAATACAAAAGTACTCTGCACGACTTCAGTTAATGGTGCTTTGAAATGCTTTCATTTTTATGGACACAAGATAAATGAGATGTATTTGGCTGTTTCTTTATTTGAAGAGAACTTGCAAAAATGCAGATGAGTTTCTCTACAGAGTGTTATGCATGCCACAGAAATGCTACAGAACATACTTCTAATCCATTTTTTAGGCTTTTGAGAACAAAAGGCAGTGGATCTTTCACATTCACCCTATAATTTAAAATTGAGAAACAAAAATAAGTACTGTATAGTCAGAGGATGATAGTTGCTCTTGTGTTACGTGGGACAGTTAGCTAGGGTGTGAGTTAAACTCTGAATGTGCTATGCCAGCCTGAACTTTAGAGACTTTAAGAATCTGCCTTGAGCATTCAGTGTGCCAGTGGGAGGAGTACACCACACACATTGACCCTAGTTGCTCCTGCTCTGTGTGAGTTTTCATTATCTCCGTCCTTGGAAAGGGAAGGGAACGGCACGGGCTTTTACAGATGGTTCTGTGAGTGACTCAGTGCGCAGATCCAGCCATTCAGATAAAATCACTCCAGCAGCTCGCACTGCCCCTGCCAGTTGCTAAGTGTATATCCAGGGAGGTTTTCTGTTTTGACTGGAGAATCCACTCACATTTCCAGGATTTCCAGAGTTTTCTCATACGGTCTGTCAGCTGGTACTTAACAGCCACCAGAATAGGGACAAGTTGAGCAGGAGTTGTCAGTCCCCAAACTAAGCCATGCTGCTGGATCATGGGATTAAAGCAAGAAGAGCTGCACACCTAAATGGAAAATGACCAATTCAGAGAGTTACAGGACAATGTGTTCAGGACAGTTCTGTTTGGTGTTGTTTTTTTGTTTTTTTTGGTTTTTTTTTGGTTTTTATTTTTGTTTTTGTTTTGTTTTTTTTTTTTGGGTGGTGTGTGGGTGTATGCATTATATGCACCAAACAAGTAGCAATTATCATCCGCTTGTCTTCCTGAGAATCAGAGAAAATTCTTGCCAAGAAGAATTTATGGTGTAATATCAGTGAAGACACAATAGAGGAATGCTTAATTATATTGTGGTGATGAGACCTCACAAAGTAATTCCTACAGTTGGCCTGAGTTTTAACTCAAGTGTGGAAAAATGCTGCTTTAGAAGGGAAATTCTGGTAGCGGGATGCTGGTATATGTGGGCATGTTGTAAGGGCAGTGTCCTTACAGAGGAGGCAGAGGCAGAAAACAACATTGTTTGAATAAAGGGAGAGATCCCTCTGTCTCCTTTGTGCTCATGGGGGAGAGAACAAGACTTCAGTTGTGTAGAGATTTTGGTCATTATGTGGTAAAATGCCAAAAGAGCAGTATTGGTTACATCTTACCAGCATTTGTACCTGCAGATTTATTTCATTCTGTTATGTAGAAATTCTTTCCAGTAAAAGAACACATAGTTTTTAAATCTACAGTCACAACCACTGAGGTAATTTTGACTAATCTAATATGTTCCCCTCCTTGTTTTATATTTCACATTTGCTTTCAGGTGTCAAGGGATGAGTTCTTCTTTCAGATAGGTCTGTGTAAATAACTTTCTCTCTCCTGACTCTGTTTGAGGCTCATTCATGTTGTCAGTGTAGGAAGGCTGGGTTTGACTGGGGAGGAAGGGGAAGTAGGAATTACAGTGATTCTCTCTAGCCACAGTGGTTTTGATTGCTACTCCTGCCTTTTGGCAGGTCCTAGCTTACTGCCTTCTCTATAATGGGTAAAGATATCAAATCTGTGCCAAAACACAGAGGGCAGGACCTAACTTGCCATTTGCACCGCTTTTCATTACCTGTTTTTTCAGTCCACCAGACAGTTTTCAGTCCTTTTCACAGATTCTGTCTGTGGCATTTCTGGGCTATGATTTCTACTGTTTCTTTGAAAGTGGGGCATTATACTGTCTTGGAAACAGAAACCTAGACTGGTTGATAAACAATTTACTAATTCCTGTAATTATTTCACAGGGATAATTCAAAGAATTGTTATAGATTCTGTAAATAATTTCTTACTTGTGTCCCATTGAGTTTTCACACCAAGGTACTTTTTTTTAGATCATCATTTTGATGATAATGATCTGAGTTAGTCTTTAGACAGTGAGGGCTAGAAGTTCCATGCAATATTTTGGACGGATGTTGTTTTTCTGTTTGTTTTCTTTTTGCTTGTTTGGTTGGTTTGGTTGTTTATATTTTCAATTGTTTTGTTTGTTTGGCTGGTTTGTTTGTTTTGGTAATCTTTTGGAATTAATTTGCTCCATGAATTGTCTTGACTGGCTTGTTATATTTTGTTGCTCTTGTAACAAACTTTCTGTGTAAGGTAATGTATATATCTGTGTGTTTGTGCACACCCTGTAATTTTCCTATAATAGTCTGTACAGTTGTAAGGCTTTTATAATATCCTAACTGTCTCTATGGGGATTTTTTGTAATTCATTTATATGAATCAGGTTTTGCAATAACTATGTTGTACCTTAAAAACTTTAATTTCTACACCTTCTTGCTCATTAACTAGGTTATTCTTAGAAATTTAATTTATTTTAATTGATTTTAAAATAAAAAAATCTTAATTTTCATGGTCTGCTTGGCTGATCCCTCTCAATCCAAATCACATTTTAAAAAGATCTTTCCCAAAGCTTTAATGGTATTTATACATTTTTAAACTGAGATTTAGAAAAACTTACAGTTAAAACTTCCAGTATTTATAGTACAGGGTTTTGCCCATTCTTTTTACTTGCAGTGTCATATGGAAGCCTGAATGATACTGGGGTGGTTCAGAAATAGTGGAAATGTTTCTAGGTCCTGCAGGTGCTTTCACAAAGCATAAAGAGGCAAACAATTTTTGACAGCTAAACCTCCCATTCTTCCTGTTAAAACTCAGCAGTGCTAATATATTATTTGGTATGAAAATTCACATATTTTAATGTTTCTTTTGTTTGTGTGTGCATGTGTTCATGCTAGAATTTATTTACACACCATGTCCAGGAAATGGTACATCGTTTTCTGTCACGAAGGCATAGGTAGTTCTGTGGATATCTCTGTTCTGAAAAAATAGACACAAACTGAATGGTTTTTCATTCATAGCTCCAACATCTGCTTTTCCACCATTCTTTTTTACTCTGTGAATGCTCTTGTTTCTTTGTGGCCAGAACTACTATTGTAATCCAAAACCTGTAAGAAGGTGGTATTTTCTTTTTAGATTTTCCATAAATAGTCCGTGTTCTGATAACTGAAGAACTTATACAGCATTTGATGTCTTTCCATTGACCTGCTTTCAAAAGCTTCATTTTTTATTGTTTGGAAAATTACAGGGAAGATGCAGATGTGGATTCAGTTGCCTTCGTCTACTCTCTTCTTCTCCCCACCCTTTGCAGGAGGAGCTTTTGGTAAATATGAGGGCACCGATTTCTAAAAATTATTTTGTTGCCCTTCTTCTGCTTAGCCAAGCTGTACTTTGGTTGTATTCCAAGAAGGATTAAAATTCTATCAGATGTTAAGAGGTGTGGCCCAAGAAGTAATCCATTATTCTTGATTCCCAAGCAGGTTATTGGTTTTGCTGATGATATGCTCGCTCCTCTCCTGCCTCAGAGACAGCTCTGTGGCTCTCTTTCTGTCTATCTCAGTATCACTAGTATAATTTTTATTAGCCTCTTTCCCTTGAAGCAAAATTCTGTGTTTTCACACTTGGTCACAAAGGTAATCTGTTGAGAAAAGAACTTCTTTGCTCTGTTCACTGCATCAAAGGGGATTTTAAACTGCTCTCCTTGTTTCTGTTTTTCTTAAGGAACAAGGTGGGCACAGTGACATGTACATTCTTCCTGAAATTCCCGATTCACTGACTTTGCAGTAGTCAAAGACAAGAAGAGCTGTGATTGTGGTGAACCTGCAGAGCTGGTTTGTGCCCTACATAATGTTTGGCACTTCTCTGAGAGATGCAGAAGAAATTGCATTTTCTAACCTCCCTCTGTCTTCTCTGTCTCCAGAGGATTTCCTGCTTACGCAGTAACCAAAGCGTTTGCTGGAGGAGGATTCTGAGTTTTTATCCTGCAGACTGAATGATGCAGAAAGATTATGAATCCATGGGGAAACCAGTTTAACGAATTCTGTTTTCCTATTGTGTCCACACAAATTTGATATTGCTTTGTAATTAAAGTTGAATCTGCTTCTACAGGATATTGTTTTTCTCATTTTGAACCATGAAGCTTTCCCATGCATTCCTGAAATAGATCAGCTAAATGTATGCTTAAGAAAGGAGGGAAATAAAAGGGAAAATACTGTCCTCCCAAAGGTTCAATGGGATCACTGTAGCAGTATTTCTTTGGAGAAATGAGTTGAGTTGTCTTGCTGAGAGAGGGGTTTCTGCTTTATGAACAAGATAATTGTATATTTCTAAAATAAACATCTTTCTGACACAATTCATGAATGCTGGATATTTTATGCACTCACTGGAATAAATAAAACAATGCCATCTCAAGCACTTAGTCTGTGGTTAATGTGCCTGCTTTTGCACATCTTTCAGCTACATCAGAGATCAAAATGAACTCCAGCACTTGAGGGCATGTGGGGAGGATTTTAGACACTCTGGAAGAAAGTGTGTCTGTAAAGCCTTAATGATTGCTCCTTCAACTATGCAGATTTGCTTTAGCTGGTGCCAGATCTGCTGTAATATTGATGACATCCTTCACCTTCTTAGTGGCCCAAATGTAAAAGAGCATATGCTAGTAGTCAAATTTTGCTCATTATATAGGGAGATCACAAATGTTGAAGCCTACAAAAAGGATGAGGGTTACAGCTACAGATTTGGCATGGAACATGCTTTCTGTTAAGTAAATGAAAATTGATTACAACTCTGATTTTTGTGCACTGGGCACATCCCATGGCTTATCTGGCGTGAGAATTTGATTAAGCAAATTCTGGAAGAGTTCTCTGACAGTGAGGCATTTAATAAAATGTCGCAGGATGTAATGGTAAAGTTGTATGTTGAGTGATGCCTTTATCCCTGGAAGAGTATGAGAGCATGTGGAGACACAAATCGCCTGTTGCTTTCCATCTGCCTGGTCTTGGCCTGGAGATTTGATGAAGCATTTGGCATTTAGGACACAGCAGTAGTAATTGGTGAAAAATTAGACATGAGTAATAGGAACATTTAGCCAGACTGGGCAGTATTGGAGCTCAGTTTTATGGGCTTACAACACAAGATTGCAGAATGCCTGAAGTGGGGCTGCATTAACCCAGGGTGAATGCCAGGGCTGCGCCTGGGAAGTGGGCTGACTGGTGTCAGAGGTCCCTCAGAGGAATAAGGGGTACTTCCCATGAATTTTGTGGTTTTAGTGGGACTATTAATCCCCTAATATCTATTTATAATATTCCTATGGGGCATGCTGAGAGGTGTAGATTTAAGGATTAAAGCAGATTTTAAAGATAAAAGCTGCTGTTGGGAGACAGGCTGTTAATGACTGTTTAATTTGGAGCACTATGACTGTTTAATTTGGAGCACTTTCTGAGTTCTGCAAGAATGACTATAAAATTCAAAACTCTGAGATAGAATGCTCTCTCTTCTATACATGTGGATACATCTGTATGGGAATATGCTGAGATTTGTATTTCAAAAGAAACCTTTAGTTCCTCAGGTGCAGGATAGAGTGTCTTGCGCTGCACTGGAACTTGTCTTCTGCAGATCTCAGGAATGAGAATGTGCTTTGCTATGAGTAGTGTGGAAAAATGAGTTACCATTCTTATTCATGGTCTGACTTCTGGGCATCTCCCATTTTGCAGAGAGAGGAGATGAAGCTTGCATTGATCACAGCATAGCTGTAAGTCTCACCCCACATTTGCAAGGTCATTGTGTCCCTTGAAGTGCTCAGGAGAGAAGTAGACATGCAGGCTGTTTCTACACTTCCACTGCTCCAGAGCTGGTGTGGTTTAATTGAAAAATTTGCTTTTCTGCTGTGCAGTTTAGATATTGTGTCCCCGAGGAGAGTTAAGCATTAAGCTTTCCCGTATCTTTCCCATTCTCACAAGCCATGACCTTGTGTACAGCAGTGTTACTGCCAGACCTCAGGCACACCAGATCATCTGAAGCACTCTATTTTTTGATATTGTTTACAACATGACCATTTGGGAGTACAAATAGGGAGCACAGCACAGGAAGCATTCGGAATTTCCAGAAATCACACCATATGCCTCTCAGGGGGGTTATAATTTGGTGGAAGCAGAATCATGTTCTTTCAGACCCCATTGTTCCTCGGTGCCAGAATTGTCACAGATTATCAGTCTACCCTTTTCTTTGTTTTTACAAAGGGGGCTGATAGTAATTTTCCTCTATGCTAGTAATTTGTTTTCTTTATGATGTTATCATTTTATTTTTGCAGGACTTGCCATTTTTAAACTGAAAATATATATTATGAAAGTTTGAGCAACTTTCATTAAGAATACCTGTTCTTTCATTTCTATAATTTAAAAAAGCCACACCAACTAACACTCAGATGTTTCAGTTGTCTCTGTATATCTAATGAATGCAAACAGCTGAGGGCCAACATGAAAATGACAGCTTGAAACAGAATGAAACATGTGGAGTGCATTTCCATGGGCAGTGACAGCAGCCCGTACTGCATTATCACATTATCACAATAGCGCCACAATAGAGCCTAAGGCATGGATAAGGACCCTATTTTGCTATGCAAACACAAAGGAAGATGAACTTCTTTGTCATGTCTAAGGACACAGACAGAGTGGAATAGTATTTTATATATATATATAAATAAAATAGATTGCTGCCATTTAGATGAGAAGTTGTACATGAATCTGTATATGCTCTTGGTTCATGACAAAAGGGAGGGAAAACATAGCAGTCTGAAGCCTTTTTGCCAGTAATGTTAATATGCTGGGTTGGACAGTGTTCACAAAGGCAGGAAATAATTATTGAATCATCAAATGCAACTCAGTTATTTTCTGAGCCAGGGTTCTGAGCCCAAGTCTTTAAATTGAGCCTGTTGCCTAGATGGGCACAGTAGATGAAGAAATGAAAGATGAAGAAGTAACACAGGGCAGTGTGATGTGGTGGTCTCTGCATATTGCCATCTTTGCCAAGAAAAGAGGGGATTGGAACATTCATTCAGCCAGTTCTCAATCCACCTCCACATTCACTCATCAAGATGGTATTCCTGACTTTGCTTTTTATGATATCATGGTACTTGAAGCCTTGCTGAAGTTCAGGTAGATAACATCCGCCACTCCTCATCCATCCAGCCACCTGTCCCATCATAGGACATATAAGTTCTTAAGCATGACTTTCTTTTGGTGAATCCAGGCTCACTACTCCTTATCACCTTCTCGTCTTTCACATGCCCAGAGACAGTACCCAAGATGAGCCACCCTTCCAGGGGCTGAGGTGAGGCTAACTGGCCAGTAGTTCCCTGGATCCTTCTTTTAGCCCATTTTGAAGACCAAAGTGACCTTTGCTTTCTTCCAGCCCTCAGGCACCTCTCCTGATCACCACAATTTTTCAAAGATGATTGTGAGTAGCCCAGCTACTGTGTCTGCCAGCTCCCTCAAGCATTCATGGGTGTCCCATCACTCCCATCAGGGCCCATGGACTTGTGAATATCAGGTTTACCTAAGCAATCTCTAAGCCAATCTTCCTTAACCAGGGAAAGTCTTTCTTCCTCCAGACCTTGTTCCTGGTTTGGGGATTCCTGAGGGCTGCTCTTGCAGTGAAGACTGAAGCCAAGGTGGCATTTAGTATCTCCGCTTTCTCTGCAGCCTCTGTTGCAATACTTCCTGTTCCACACAGGAACAGGCTCACACTTTCCTTTTTGTTCTTGATGTATTGGAAAAAGTCCTTCTTGTTATCCTGGATGTTCTTGGCCAGATTAATTCCAAAAGGGTCTTGACCTTCCTTCTGGCATTTTTACATACTCTGACAATATAACAGTATTCAGCCCAGATGGCCTGTCTCAGCTTTCCCTTCCTGCCTATGTTTGAGTTTTGACAGGAATTCCTTGTTCATCATGCACTGGTCTTGAACCTGGATGAAATGATGGTTGAATATTGGCTCTCTAGGATCCTTCTTCCCTATAGAGCATGTTCACATGAAATTCTTCAGAGAAGGTCACTGATGAGACTGAAGTTAACTCTCCTGAAGCCCAGGGCTGTTTCCTCCCCAAGCAATACAGAATTCCGTGATTGATTCCATGATACAGATTCCATGACTGTAATGGAGGTTGCCACAGCCTGCAACTAGACCTTCCTTATTACATAGTTTAAGGTCCAGCAGCACAGCTTTTCTGGTTGACCCTTCCATCACCAGTTTCATCAGTGCTTTCCAACCACTGCTTGGATTGTTTGTGCTTTGCTGTGTTGTTCCTACAGCAGATGATAGAGTGGCTGAAATCCCCATGAGAACCAGGACTTTGACTACAAAAAGGAATATGCTGAATCAGGAGACCATGGAAAAGATCTTTGCATCATTTTTTGGAAAGATATCAGTGGAGCAGAATGGCATTTGGCAGGCTAGAGGATGTGATATTGGGATAATGTAGTCACAGAGTAACAATAATGAAATAACATCTCCATTTATTATACTTTTGTCTGCTTAGGGGTTAGGATGAACAATGATTATTTGTAGTAGGAATACGATTTTAGGAAACAAAGTATATGTGTGTTATGAGTGCATGAGCTTTGTCATACTTCAAAATTAACTGAACAAGTAAGAGATTTTTAAAAGTGTTCCTTGACAGGCCAAGGATGCATGGGCTGTGAAGCTGGTTGTGTATTAGGGATGCTTCCAAGAAGGTAATAAATCTCTGGATGCTTAGCAGTGGAATCCCTTTTGCAATTAATAAATGATATTTTAATACTTCTTTGCTTTGAATTTGGCATGGAGAATCCTAACTGATTACTACTGCCCCGTTGTGTGCTGGCAGGGTCACAGTCTTCTGGATGATATTATCTAGATTTATATTTTCTGTGTTTTGGGGTTGTCTCTAGTGTTATTTACAAGTTTGAAAGCTGAGTTTCAACTCTATTGAGCACTTAAATTACTACAGAATTGCTATGCTTTTATACAACAAATCATATGTACTCCGACCTTGAGGGGTATGATTTTAAATTCTTAAAAAAATCAGACTTTGACGATCAAAAATGGATGGCATCTCTAATGTGAAAATTTCAATGTGGAAAACACAGGGGTTTAGTGAAGTGTTAGGGAACATTGTATAAGGTGCAAGTGCAGATGAGCTGCTTATTGACTTCCAACATAGTTTGTTGTTTTGGAGAA
>WBND01001216.1:94025-120632 GCA_013398595.1 Tychaedon coryphoeus | reverse complement strand
TTTATTTTTCTCTATTTTTATGCATGGCTTTATGCTTAAGTAAGCACTTAAGTGTGTGACCAGCTTTATACACAGGGTCACTGTTGGGAGCTCTTCACACAAGTAAAGACACTTATGGGATGAGGATTGAAATCCCCAGTACAAATAAATACTATGTTTATGACTCTGCACACTTCTCAGTAATGCCAGTGGCTTTTCGACAGAGATAAGCATAGCTGGCAGGACTTCAGTGGTTAGATAACAGAGCAGAAACATTGTGTTTAATCTGCTTGTGATTCTTGCTCTTCCTTGTGACGACACTCAGAAAAATAGACGCAGAACTCCAGAGTGAAGCAAATGCAAATAAGGAAAACATTTCACTGAATGTAAGACCTTAAACTGCTATAAGTAGTCTTCCTCTCACTTTCAGATTTGTGAATCAGTCACAAAGGTTTTGTGGTCTTGTTTTGCGTCATTGGAGAATTGTTAAATTGGTAGAACAAGTTACACTCTGCCTTGTTTTTTAAGTTGCATCAAGATAGTTGAACTAAAAAAAGAAATCCCCAAAGCAAGCATGAGATGGGGATAATGTGTTAAACTGCTCAAGAGTGACAAAGATTGTTGTTTGGATTAGTTTCCATATACCAGAGAAATTACCAAGGAATTAGGTTACTCAGTCTTAAATTTGCAGAGTTGCAGAAATGGAAGCTGTAATAAGAGTGTCTGCTAGGGGAAATGAAGTGCTTCTCCAGTTTATTACTCAGTTCCTAGACCTAAGGAACAAACTCAGGTTGCCCTGTGAGTCCATCAATGGAAGACTCTGTGTGATCCTGTTTTCGTGTCTTCTTGGAGTAGATAACATCTCCTGTTCCACTTAATTCTTCTGCCACAGCTGCAAGTTTAATTTGATATTTGTTTCAATAGAAATGAAAACTTTTGATCCAGCTTAAAAAGCAGTGCTTAACAGCTATTTGCAAACTGACCTTGTGTGTTCAGGGATTTTGTCATTTACATGGCATTATATCCTTTGCATATGTGTTGGGGTTTGTTGTGGGGTTTTAGTGGTATTAAGGTCAGATATTCAAACGCAGCCCTAGGAAAAACATGCTCGTCTTGTCTGTGCCTATTTATCTAAATAAATCAGAAAGTCATTCCTCAAATTATTTATAGAAATCTCCAAATTTTTGTTTTGAGTGTGTGGGGGTTACAAAAATCTGAAGGAAAATATTTCTCATTTGAGATAGACAGATATATTTGAATTAATAGACTTAGAAAAAAGTGGCTTAATTAATGGTATTCTTTCATTGAAGACATATATTGATTACAATTCAAGACATTTCTCATCTCTTGCTTACAGACTTTTCTGACTCTTGTTTCTGCCTGCATGTATCTTCTTTAATTGATGACTTCAAAGTGAACTGTGGTATAATTCTCAAATATTTGAGCTGGGAAAATTTTAAACGTATGACTTGATTTTTACTTTCAGATTCCTGTTGTTTGTGGCTGAAATTCTTTAGTGGCTTTCTTTGTTATGTATTTTTTTTCATGTTCTGACATACATTCTAAAATGTAACATAAAATTATTTTTCTGAGTTGCTGCAAAGTAATTTTCTCTATAAAAGGATTTAAGGATTGTTTTTGTTTGTTTGGGTTTTTTTTTTGTTTGTTTTCTTTTATTTTAAAGGTCACTTAATGGGAAAGCTATATAGCAAATGTCTGGAATTTCAGGCTACATTTTGTATTCATTATTCTCTGACCCAAATCCATTCCTCTGCTCTGTTGTGGATGAGTAGCTGTTCTTAATTTACGTTATCCAGATTATTTCACAAATCAGAATGAAATTTGGTTTTAATATATTCTTTTGTAGCATGGTAATATGTAGTAATGTGTAATAAATAGAAAAACATTGTGATGTTCTAAAGCTCTGAAGAATTTGAAGCCTTGTTAGAGAAATGTAGAAAATGTTTATGTATGCTATTTGCAGAAAATAAAATTAACCTCCATTGTCCATCCTTCTTGTCATACAGTCTATTACGAATTAGGACTTGGTGTGCTGTGGGCCACATCAAGTATTTTCCTCTGTGTATCAATTAAGATCTACTTTTTTTCAAAATTTTCAGGTGTCTGTAAGGCTTTAATAGTGGAACATTTACCATTTCATATGAGGACTCTCACTACATTATGCACATGCTGAATTAGCCCACTTTTGTGCATCTTGAATATTTTTTAAAATGTAATGAACTGAAGGGGGTATACTAACCTAGGGTGAAGTTATTTACTAGTCCCTTCTATTTATTGATGGAAGGCTTAAAGATTGCTAGAGCATGAATCTAGCTTGGAGGCTTTTTGCTCTTTTTTGTTTAGTTTGTTTCCATCATCGGTTTTTCAAGGAAGAAAACTACGGCATCAATTCCTTTTAGAAACAGAACATTGTTACTGTATTTATAAACATTATGTGTGCTGTACCCTTTTATCAGTTTCTTCAGGAACTCAGAAATTTGTTATTATTCATCAGGTGACTGGAGCAAAGGGCTTTTAAAATTCATAAATTAGAATGTGAACCCCTAGTAATTTGTTGTAGGAGATTGTATTATGACTGACTCTTCTTCCAGTAACACCCTCTAATGTTGTCACATGAAAATATGGGTAGTCTGGTTTCCTCATTTCCAGTGTTTTATAAAATGGATTTCATTTTTTCACTGTTGCTGGTAAAGTCTGTTTTCATGTTCAATTGTACCTGAGTTGTCTAATAGCTGCTATTTTCCAGTAGTATTTAATTTGCTGAAGATTCATTTGAAACTGCAGCATGGATATCACTTCTGTGCTTATAATTTTTCCTATTGCCTTTGTAATGAAATGTCACCCTGCAATTTTGTCAAAACTTCAATGGCCTCTCATAGTCACAAAACTTTCCAGACACTAACAAGATTTTAAGTAAGAAAGCTGTTACTTGAAATATGACTATATAAGTGTAGACCTTTTTTTTTTTTTGTCAGCCACAAGGATAGTGACAGTTTTTCTTTGCATTTTTCAGTCTTTGATAGGAGATTTTCTTTTGGGGGAAGTGTTCTCTATGTTGTCTCCAGGATGCCCATACTTGTAACTGGGTACAGCACAAAAAAATGTCAGTGAATGTGTTAATCACTCTTAACAGTAAACATGTTGATTTCAAATGTCTTGAGGCTGGAAGGAAACAATTACAGAAGGAAACCTGTTGCATCTAGGTTACATGGGAAAAGATAACAATGCAGGGTGCAAAGCATGAGGTTGCATGAGCACAAGCTGAACAGACAAATTGTGTTAGCACCCTTTGGCAATGGCTCTTTAAAAATAGGAAAACAAATTATGGAGGCACCATGTGCAGACAAGGCAGGTATCTCCAGGCGAATGAGAGTGTATGGAAGAGTATGGGACTTAGATTTATAGGAGATACAAGGTGGAGACAGATAGGAGTAGGGGAGCAGGTGGCTTCCATTCCATTGTGTCTGGAAGTGAATTTGGTAGGAGAGGAGGTCCCTATGGCAGGCAAGGTTACTTCTGCAGGAGCCTCAGCATACATCAATGCATCTTTGTCAGGGCCTTAACTGAGGGTGTTTTTTATTTAGTTATCTGTTCGTTGAGTGATGGAAACCAAAAGACAAGCAACTGTATCTACCCTAGAATTCCTTATTAATTTAAAGATAAGAGAACAAAGAATTAGTTCACAGATTTTGTTATTTTATAACTCTCCAGTCTTGAAGCATGTCTCATTTTCCTGTGGGAAGCAGTAGATCTCACCAGGCTGCAGTGGTGCCTGGGCCATCTCCCTTTAGGGTATGACTTCTGACAGGTCACGGTGCTGGTTTTGGCTCAGCTGCTTCTGTGCAAAATGAAGATGCTAACCATCAATACCCAGCCTTGTAAAGTACCATGAGATACTATCCCTTCAATTTTTCTTGCCATGCTCTTTATGGGTTAAGTTGCCTCTTAACTTCTTAAAAAAAGTTTGACCAAGGCATAGCATTAAAATTTTCAGGGAGTAGTTTGGAGAAAAACAATTAAGCATTATTTTTATATAAAGTGATTTCATGTCCTGTATAGTTTCTATTCAGTAGACATTAAGAGTTAAATTCGAATTCTTTGAGGTCAGCAAAGAGCAGAGACTCACTGTCTGGTCCACAGCAGAGGTGACTCACATGCAGGACCAGGGTAGACATGTAGAAGGATAAAATTGCAGAGACCTGACACCACTGTGTAGTGAAGCATCTTTGTCTGCTTGTAGTGGTTTGTCTTAGGAAAACAACTTTTGCTAATATTAATACAAATCACATTTCAGAAAAAAAACCAACATGAACCTTCACATTAGCTAGATCAGAATAAATGTGAAAACTCATGTAGGATCTCCATATTAGACATCAGGTAAAAGAGAATAGGCACACACTCTTGAGATGGGAAAAAACAAAAAGAAAGAATGAGATTGTTTGCTAAATATCATGTATAACAGTAAGATTTGATAAGGCCATAGTTACCCAGTGACAATGCAAAGAAGAAAATCTCTCTCAGTCATTTGGGCATTCTTTGTGCTGCAGCTCTGACTTAATTGAGGGAATTAAGGATCAAATCTCTCTTGCTGTGGGCACTGGGTAAAGATCTAGTAGAATACTCACATTAAGATCTGCTTTCAAATTTGGTGGATAAAAAAATCACAGAGTGTTTTGAAATTCTATATGTAAATGAGGATCTGTAATGCCTTATAGCATCCAAGGAAATATGATTGCTAGTAGTGTATTAAGTCTTATAAATTTGTAGCCATTAGAGCAGCATGAGTTTTCCTGAGGTAGAGTAGTAATTATATTTTCTTTATCAACCTGTGGATATGCAGGGAGTGTATTGATCATTAATCTCTTGAATCTTTTAGAGAAGATAAATGGTTAAATCCTTGTCCTCATCTGAATAACAATAAATTTCATATACAGTTTTCCTTGACACTTTTCATAGATTTGTAGACAGCAAATTCAGAATACTTAACATAATGTATAATTTCTTTATCTTTTTACAGAGGGAAACCAAAGGTCAGTTTCTTATAGATCACATCTGCAACTATTACAGCTTGCTGGAAAAAGACTACTTTGGCATTCGATATGTTGACCCTGAGAAGCAGAGGGTATGTATTTAATCCCTGACTAAATTTGCTTTTAAGTAAAGTGAATTGACTTTTTTAAAAATAAGCATGTATGTTCTAATGCAAAGTTATGTATCTTGAAAATTTGTATTCAGGCTGTAATCTGTAGAAGTTCCTAAAATGGCATTATTAAATAAATTTTCTCCTCACTTCATGTATTTATATTTACTATTATATTATTATTACTATTATTATTGTTATAATTATATTTTTATATATTGATATATTTTTATTTGTGTAGTTCTGAGCACTTACACTAGAAAAGAATCTATAGGCATGACTCAGAGCCAGCACAAAGCAGCTCTAGGCTCTGACAGTGCACTGGAATTTGGGATTTTTAGTTTTCTCTTGACAGATGATTTTTTGATATGTAAGAATAAATCCTATTATGTTTATCAGGTAAAAGCAGTCATTCTGTTTCACCCATCACAGGATGCATGGACTTAAAAATCTTTAATCAGAAAACAGATGTGATTTGTCAAGCTTTGTGGGGTTGTTCAGTTTGGTCCTCTCTATGAGCATCTTTGCATGTCTGCAATAAAATTCTATGTCCTGTGCTGTAGGCATTTTTGTGTACAGTTACTAGTCCTCTTTCCTTGAGGTTAGGTGGTTCTGCAAGTTGTATTTTATAGATGATTTGCTACTGCTACACTCTGTGTGGCTTCAGATGACTTTTACTGTATGAGAGTTGGAGCAAATGGTGAACACAGGAAGCAGAAGTCCTGGGACACTGAAACTCAGAACTGCTTCTTCACCATGTTGTCCTGCTGGTCTCAATATTAGGACTTAGATATGTGACTTTAAATATCTTGTGTACGTATAACGGCATTTAATCTCTGGAAACAATTGCCAGTTTGAAGCTGCTGACTGAAGAGGAAAAAAGTAATTTGGCTAGATATCTCTTGCTCCACCTTGATTACTTTTGTCAAAAATCACTGGAATTCGGGTATCACCATAAGCTCAGCCTTATAGAATTGCAAAAGCTTTGCAAAGCTACCCCAAATAGTTTCCATTTCATCCCCCTTTTAAAGTGAAAATAATTAGCCATTAGTTTGACCAGTGTTCTTAATTCTTCACAATCATAAAAATTATAGAGATGTTCAACTGTTTGGAATTGATAGGAAAATAAGGCGGAGCACTGGATTGAGCTCTAATTAGGTAAGACTTAATAAATACTTAATTCTATTGGTTGTTTCTCTGACATTCACTCAAAAAGGCTGCAGAAAAGTTATTTTACATTACGGAAGTAAAGAGGGTCTTTTAAATAAAACCCATTGTGTTTTGTCAGAATACTTTAAAATTGTGATATTTCAGGAAAAAACTTCCAAAATCCCAAATCCATTGTGATTCCCATTATATCATACCATATTTGGTTCCACTGTTTCAAAAAGCTGTTAGCTATATTGTTAGCTAAATTCATCTTATCCATGCTGAATATATGTTGTTTTGTATCTTATAGTGTAGTTAATTTAGTGCTAAGTTTATGGAAGATTATACAGAAGCTAAAATTTTCTCTTGCTTAGCAGCACAAGACAATTTGGGAGAAAAAATTATGTTCTTACCTAAAAAATACTGTATTTTCTTTTTCCTTTGTATCCCACAACTAGAGAATATTGTTGCCATCCTGTGTAGTATGGTGGTTTGCATTAACTGATCCAGTCTTCGGCTGGATTTTGTTAAACAGACTTACCAAACATACATTTTCCATATGTACTGTAATGTACTGTAAGTGTTGATTTACAATTGCCCTCATGTTTTCAAGCATGTGGATAACTTCACTAATTGTGTATTTTTTAAAAAAAAATCTGTCATTAATTAAAACATGATTTATAAGAGATCCTTTTTGTATAGACTTAAATGCTTTGTTGTTGAGATGAAAGCAATGTACACTCTTATCTCATGTTACAATTCATCAAAATATGCTATTTTTATATTCAGTATCCTGTATCGTCATGAACATCTTCCTGGATGCCAAAGAATTCCTTACTTCTGCTCCCCAGCAATGACATGAATATATAATAACCCAGACATGCCCACACAGCTCCAGGCTTTGCCACCTTACAGTTACTGTAAAAAGTTAACTCTGTCCTGGCCCAAACCAGGACAGCTCAGTAAAAAACTAAGGAAATGACGTTTTTTAATTTATGAGGTGTGTGACAGTTTTCTTCACTGTTTTTTTTTTTATTTTTGCAGTTGTGAGTTTAGATGCCTGGAATTAATCTAACTAAAAACCATCAGTAGTTGTCTAGGTATGTAGTTAAAGAGATAAGCTATAGCAAGTGTAAGGTGTGGTGAGGTCACAAGAGAAGTGTCATGTGATTGTAGCCACGGTATAGATAAGAGTACTTAAAGTTCCATAGGAGAAATTTTCAAAACTCCATAGAATAAATGTACTTGTAATTTGATAGAAGAAATTTTCAAGACTCAGTGGAATTATTACAGGTCCTACCAAGGAGAAAGGGAGGCACATTTTCTGCAGCACATTATGAGGGCTTGGTGTGATGTGTCACAAAACACAAACAGTATCCCAGTAAAGATCCTCAGGTGGATTTCAGCAGCAGCTTCTTTCTGAACTTAAACCTTGTGCTTTGACCAAGCACAGTTACTCTGAAGGAAAGTGATAGTTCATGCTATACCAGTTAATAATGTGTGTGACCCTGTACTTCAGTGCCCCAGAGGCAAATAATGTGATGTGGGAAAATGAATAAAATGAATATTGACTAGTCTGGTTTACTGCATGACATGCTATGGTAAAGGACAGCACTTTCTTTGTCTCTTAAGACTGTATTTATGGGAAGGTATTAATATCATTAGATTCTGAAGAGACCTCAGCTGCTCTGATCTAGATAACTGTATTCAAGATGATCAACTTAACTGAAGAAGAAAAGGAGAAAAAAGGAGCATTAGAAACATAAAGGGAGTGCAGAGCTTGTTTATGAAATGATTAAAGAAGGCCACGCCCTTTTAGAGCAGGAAACAAAGGATAGGAAGGTAGGGTTGTACATGCATCAGAGTGTAAAATAGAAAGAAAAAGAAAGTTTAATGGACATGGGTCTTAAGGTGATGAGAGCTGCACTGTCTGAGAGAGTCCTAATGGAGGCAGAGGGGAAAAATCTTTCACCAGGTTGTAAAAAATTTTAAGAGAATTCTCTATAATTTTATGGACAGAGTTTATATTAAATATTGGCAAAGATAGGGACTAGGCACCATCTTCTGACTGTTCTTTTAAACAACACGAGCTGAAAAAAAAAGCATACTTTTTTTTTAGGGGAGTTATTATTGTTTCTGATATACATAGCACACAATGGATATGAATTTGCTGAATTTCTTGGAAGTGCTAAATGCCTTTTTTGTAGCATTTTACATGTTGTAGAATTTTATTTTCAACCACACAGTCTCTGTGTTTGCACAGAGAGGTCTATATCTATAGTTACAAATGAAGCTGCCAAAATCGTGCATTTAATTCTGTCTTTTTGTGAATTATTTTTGATTGATTTTTTGAACAGCTAAACTATATGAAATAATAGTATATTAGTATAACTGTACACACACACACATACATATCTATGAAATTCTACGCAGATTTACTCCTGCTGGCATTTAGTCTAGCTAAGATGCTTGCCTCCATTTT
This sequence comes from Tychaedon coryphoeus, assembly GCA_013398595.1. Classification (NCBI taxonomy): domain Eukaryota; kingdom Metazoa; phylum Chordata; class Aves; order Passeriformes; family Muscicapidae; genus Tychaedon; species Tychaedon coryphoeus. Next base: position 111,861 of record WBND01001216.1, on the reverse strand, counting down.
ATTAAAATCTAATTTTTTTTGTGCAAAGATTCCAGAGTTGCTCTGAAAGCTAATTTGCAGTCCTTTTGTTTTGTAATGAGGGAGCTCAAGCAGGCAAAAATACCAGCTTTAATTAATGCAAAATGTCTTTTAAATGTTGCGTATGCTACTAAAATTTAGCATAGAAGTATCAAAATGTTTGACTGATTTTGAGAATTTAAAAAATTAATTGTTTCAATATTTCAGATACTTAAAATTAAATGTTTCAAGATTTCTGCTTAGAACATTCAGAATATCTGACTGTGTAAAAAATGTAGAAAATTGAGCTAATTGTCTTATGTCAGAAAAAGATTTTGAAATGTGGGAAAACAGCTGTGTTTTTACAGGTTATTTTTCAAGTAAGTAATGATATATATTTCTCCCTTTCCCCAACTCCACTTTTATGCAATCCTTTCCTCCTACATAAATAAACATGTGTGTATATTTTGAGCATACTTAAACTTTTAAAAATATTCAATAGTTTTCCATATTCTACTCCAGGTAAAACCCCCCCAAACTTTGGAAGACACTCGTAATAGAAGGCAGCATTGTATCTTCTTTTGTCTTTGAGTCTATGGGAAAGTAACACAGACAATAAAATCAAACTGAACTAGCAGTTATAAACCCTAGGTTCTCCAGCATGTTGTATCTTTCAGTGTCACATTTGGAAGTTCCTTTGGGGAAACATTGCCTTAGTGTAGACTCAAAAATGTCAGTGGTGTACTAATAGTATCCAGTAAATTGTGGTTTATTCGGTATTCAGTAAAATGCCATTTTATGTCTAAGGATACTGAGAACAAAGGAGTTCCTAGTGCTCATATAGTAACTATTTACTTTTTCATGTGGATTTCTGAGAAAATTATGTGGGATCTCATTACCTTTCCTCCTGATTCTAAACTGTAGTAACATTTGAAGCTACTTTTGGTCAAACTTGACCAGGGCAGTGATCATCCTTCTGCACCAGAGGAAATGGCCTTGGGCTGAGACAGGAGAAATTCAGATCAGTTTTTAGGAAATTTTTTTTCACTGTTAGGGCAGTCAGGAAACAGGTTTCCCTGGGAGGTGGTGGAATCATTATGCCTGGAGATGCTTGAGAGGAATTTGGATCTGTTGCTGGGTGGTGTGGTTTAGTGATTTAGGCATTATGCTGGTAGTGGTGGGTGTGTGATGGGACTGGATGATGTTAAAGTTTTCTTCCAGCCTTGATGGTTTTATGATTCCATACAACTCTCAAGTGTTAAGTTCCTGTATGTTTTCATGCAGATAAACTGACACATTGGTGTTATTTTTCTTACTGAGGAAAACACCGAAAGCCAAACCCAACTGAAGGCTAAACCCAACCCAGGAAATCTGAGAGTTTAAAGAGAGATACACTGTAAGAACCCAGAAACCCTCATTTGGAGCTTGTACTTTTCAACAGTTTCCAATAGGAGCCATGCCTGGATGAGCTGTTACTGATTCTGCTACTCAAGGAACTATTCCTGGTACCCCTTCGTACACTAGATACTATATTGAGGCTAATTGTCATGCTCTCACAAATGTGGGAATGTAGAATGGCTAATTCTGTGCCAAATACCCTGGGTTTATTGAGCAGCTTCCTTGTGTTTTTGGGACTGGTGCAAGATGAGATGAGAACAGAATGACATAGTGGAGCTGCTGTTCAGCATCTTCTCTAGAATGGATTTCCAGTTGAAAGAGGCTGTTTTTCTTGAACACAAGGGAAAATTCAACATAAGGAAGATATTAGTCTGGTAAAATATAGTTATTAAGTCCCTTCAGAAGAGCACCTGAACAATGATTTAAACTTGGAAATACTTATAAGTACTTATTTCCATTGTTGTTGTTGTTGTTGTTGTTGTTGTTGTTGTTGTTGTTGTTGTTGTTGTTGCTTCCAGTGGATCAATGTGAGCACATGCTCGTGATTTTGTTTTTGAATGTGGAAGTCTGAGATGGTAGTTAGAAAGAAACACCTTGGAGCTACCCATGGAGTAGGTTGGAAGTGTAATGGAAAGGCTTTGTAGGACCCTGAAGCAACTATGAAGTCTTACCTGCCCCTGTGGAGGTGTTTGAAATCATAGTCACCCCTAAGCATTAAGATGCTTTGTCATGTGGTGGATGTGCTGCAGGGCTGTCTGGGAGCAGCAGAGAAGTGCAGTAATTTTAGCTCTGGGCTTGTGTGTCTGGCAGCATGAAAATAAAACTTTCAAATTAGTGAAACTACTCTATGAGTACGCTCCCTCTGTGCAGCTGATCCTGAATTGTAGGTCTGAGTACACTGGGATTTTCTGACTTTCCCAGAGCACAGAGCCTGGTTTGGTGTTTTGATAGAAAGATGATACTGGATACTATGGATTTTGTTGGCCTGCCTCATAATTTCTCCCTTAAGAACCGTCACAGATACAATTCTCATTTTGCTTTCAAGCTTAAATTTGGTGAAAAATTTAATTTATTTCACTAGTAAAGGTGGTAGGGAGACCCATTTGTACACCAAAGTGTCACTTATTATTGACCCGGGCAGAATATTTTTTTAATCTTACAACCAAAGTCATTCAGCATTGTACCAGTATTTACTAGGGAAGGAAATTGTAGTCTCTGGTCCATTGGTAATTAATTTATTTATCATGAAGTAGTGATTCTGTTTTTAATGGGAGCTATAGACAGAATGTACAGCAGTTCCTTTGGAGAAACCTTAGGAAATGGTCAGCAAATCTTGAGTGCAGGTGATCTCTGCTTTAGCGTGAGCAGCTATTTAATACCTGTTTCTAAAAACATGTGCCTAGTTGCACGTGAGAGTGGGGAAGGCTGGCAGAAGGAGACATCAGATAAATTGCAACCTCAGTTTAATGAAGTTGTGTTTTTGGAGCTATACTGCTCCATACAGTTAGGAGAAGAGATCTGTCTGGAAGATCTCCAGTCTCTGTGAAGGGGTAGAACAACTATTATGGGCAGAACCCTACAGTGACTGAGCTATAGGTTAATAAAAATCTTAATCCTTATCCATGCATACGAACCTCTGCTCCAGGACAGAGCTATCACAAAAGTTACTGCATTTGCATGAACTCTTGCTGCAACACTGCTTGCTGTCTGCGGTTCAGGTCATGCCCGTTCAAAAAAAATAGTAGAACTGGAAAAAGAACAAAGAAGGCTGTAAGAATTATATATAATAGGAATGGATTTCATTCAGAGATGGATTAGACAAGAGTAAAATGTCTAGTAAAAGAGGTGAGTGAGAGGGACTGAGTAAGAGAGAGCCGGAGAGTAAGTAAAAGTGAAGGAGAGAGAAAAATATGATGTAAAATACCTTGCAAAAGGTGAAGCTTGGTGAAGGGAGAAGTTGCCCTGTAATTCTTAGAACTGAAACACTCTAAAGTAAACTACGGATGAAGTAGTTGGTATTGTGAAATAGCTTTTAGAAAACCATAGGCAGTAATAAAGTCCATTGTTGCTGTCATGAATTTGAAAGAAGTGTTTAAAATGGGAGCTTGGACAAATTGGTAAAAGCCTACAAAGATTTACAAAGAAATTTTAATGGAGGCTGAGTGGAAAAAGCCCACTGAGCACATTGGGAGCTACTGTTCTTGTCGTTTTTCTAAGTGCTTGCTTCAGACTGCTTTCAGAGACTAAGTGTTAATTCGCAGCTTGCTTTTACTAGTAAAGCTGCATTTATGTACTAAACAAAAATATGACAGAATTGAATAGTTTTGTGAAGAGAATAAATACATATATACACTTAATTCAGCAGAAATATTACTAAGTATCTTTTGTGAGGATTAGGAAACTTGTAAACGAAATAATTTTGCAAGATGTAATGATAAAAACAAAGATTTTTTTTCCCATCAGTTGTGAACCTGTTGTCTGGGATAATGTAGTGGCTCAGGCATACATCAATATATGCAGATTTTATGGCCAGGTGTTCAACTGATGTAGAGACTATGGGTAAGTTCAGCTACTCCAACACACAGCAGTGATAATTCAGAACACATAGCAGTGATAATTCAGAAATTTGTTTAATAAATTCCAGTTCAGAATCATACAAATGGTGGTTCTGTTCCAGTATATCTGACTACCTTTTCTGGACCAGATAAACGTCTGTGATGGTGATGTACCTTGTTTCTTTCTCATTAACGTGGCACTAAATAGCATCAGTGCCCTGATTTTGGAAAAAATAGGAGCAGCTCTTTTGCTACAGCAGAACAATGTCAATATTCTTGGTATAAAAGTTCTTGAAACCATGAAAAACTGGTATTGGTCTAGGGCATGAGGAAGGAAACACACATTATGTCCTGGGCCCTTTGACATCTCCTGTGCGTCTATGGAGTGGACACCTAATTAATTCCCTTGTCTCAGTTTCCATGAGCTTTGGAGGATATTATTACCTTTTTTCTCCCTTTTTTTCTTCTTTTTTTTTTTTTTTTGGCATGTGGTAACCTCATGGAAGTCACTTCTTTGAAGCTAAAGCAAATTTACCATGATTTTGCTCTTAATTCAAGGAAAATATCAAATACTCATTTTCAAGATTAATATAGGGTAGAGTTTTAAATAAAATTAATTATTTTTTTTACTTTTCTATCAGTGTTTCATATCTCCATTCTCCTGCTCTCTTCTGTTGATTAAACAAAGTTTTCCAATCCAGCCATTGCCTGGAATATTTTTGTAAAACTTGCAGTTTCTTCTGATTCTGTTTTACTATATGCACACACAAGCACTTGGCTAAGTACTGCTTGTTAAGTGAAATTTAAATATTCATGGTATTTAGGCACTTTCAGTTGCCCCTTTATAACTCCTCCCCTTGCAAACATTGGGACTTAATCAAAAGTATCATGGCTTGGAAGAGTGAGAGACTGCTTTGCGGGTGGTGAGGGGCTGGAACAGGTTGCCCAGAGCAGCTGTGGTTGCCCCATCCCTGTGAGTGTTCAAGGCCAGGTAGGATGAAACTATGAGCAGCCTGGTCTTGTGACAGGTATCTCTGTCAATGGCATGGGAATGGAACAGGATGGTCTTTAACATCCCCTTCAACCCAGGCCATTCTTTCCTCACAGCTTCTTATTTTGAAACTCTTAGCCCAGTGCTGAATCAAGATCAAGCTGGGTCCTCTCAGACCTTATCAAGAGAAGGGCTTCATTCAAAACAGGTTGAAACAGGCCGAAGTGTTTTTACTGAAAGCATATCAGTGTTTGTGCAGTTAAATAGTTTCTAGAATGGTGCATTTACCCTTGCAGGGTGTCCTTGTTCACCCTGAGCTTTTGCTGTGGAAGCTGATAGCACATCAGCTGCTCAGCATTTGTGGGTAAGCAAGAACACACCTGGCCTCACTAATGACTACTCAGCACCACTTAAGGGCTGATCAGAAGTGAAGGCTCTATTTACAAAGTAAAAATTGCATTAGTCTGAAACACAGCATACAATTGCAGTGAAATCTTAGTCAGAAGGCAATGCTCAGCATATTTTAGGATCCCAGCACGAAAAGTGATATCCATGATAGTTTGCTTATGCACCACTGGCACTTGAAGCACCAAGACTCGTTAGGTCATGAATGCCCTTCAAGATTTCTGTGTATCTTTCTCTCTCACTTCTGTTTTCTGTGAGGGCATCTGTCTGATCACTGAGATACCCAGCAGCTACTGAAACCTCTTTTGGCAAAGAGATTAGAAACTGGTAATGCCGAACATGAATCTCCTCTCAGTACGCTTGGCAATGCTTTAGCAGGATCAGGATCAAAGTATTCTCTTCCCCTTTGGGCAGCAACCATGTTGCTAACACGCTTTCAATGAAACAAAAAGTTCAGCGCCTGGCAGGAATGATTTCTGGTGGTCATCAAGTATTACCAGACATAAAGCCAAGCTGATTTGAGGGTGCAGGCCGTCCTTCAATTAAAGCATCCTTTGTGGACTACAGTGTCAAATATATGAGACAGAAATGAAACTGCTTAAAATGGCTGGAGTTTTTTTCTCTCCTTGATTTGCACACTTTAGTGTCAGTAAAGAGATAAAACATTATTGTGTCTAGTTACAGTTTTATATCTGACTAATTTTGTTTGGGTTTTTAATTAGTCTTATCAAGTACAATAAGGATTACAGTAACTACTTACAATGTAGAGTTGAAAACATCTGTGGGCTGTTCTTGCAAGGCAGTGTGGCATAAGTATTAACAACATTTTTTTGCTGCTGGACATTTAAAATGTTTCTAAAATTTGTCTTGACTAGCTAACTCAAAATGTTATATATATTTCCCTTTCACCTAAGATTTTTTTTCTTTTTCAGGAAAATTTAAAAAAAAAATATTGCTACATGGAAAAACCATTTTGAAAACCAAAAATTTTCAATTTAAAGTTTCTGCAGAAATAGTTTGATTAATTTACAGGAACCTTAATCTCCTCCTAACTATAACAGCTAATTAATCTTGGAATAAATATAGCTTTGATACGTATAGTAGAGATGAGGCACAGGTATTAATTATTAATAGTCAGTGCTGTAAGGCTGAAAGACAAGTACTCAGGGGAAAATCTTTCCAAAAACTCAAGTTGAAATATGCAAACAAATATAGGGGTGGCTATTTCCAGAAGTATTAGCAATGACTAGGTGTTTATCTTCCCCTGACACTCAGTGAGCATTAAGCACCTAATTGCTGTGTCTCTAAAAGTCTTCACAAATTATAAAGGAGCTCCTCAGCTTTCTGGAAGATTCAGCTGAATTGTGTACACGTTTGCAATTTTCCACCAACAGAAGGTCACAGCAGAAATCTGAGCTTGTAGAAATTGCCTGCCAGTTGCATGACCTCCATGCAAAAACCTAGATTGCTTAATTGCTTGGTGTCTTTTCAATCTTTTTTTAACCCATGGAGGTCAGGTCTTAGTGAACCATGTTTGATTTTGGACATGTTAGGTAAATCTGAATTCCTGGGGGTTTGGGGAATTTCATCTATGTTTCCCCTCCTTCATTATTCATGTGGTCGGTATGACAGTTTTATATTTGCAAATTGGCTTTTTTTTTTTTTTATCTCTGACTGTTTTGTTACAAAAGGTAATCAACTTTTTCAAACAATTCTAAATGCTGATCTGGTCTGGTGCTGATATTTCAGCTTAGTATTTAAGGAAGAAATATCAAGAAAATTGTGTTGCATTTCTGCTAGATGAAAATAGTGAATACTCTTAACTTTCAGTTTCCTGGAAGCAGTACAGCATGGCTCACTGCCCAAGTTCCCCTTTGCTGTCTGGATCTTGGTGGATGTGGGGTGGGTCTGTGAAGAGGTTAAGGAAAGTGCGCTTGTATATCTGCGTGTCTTTACTGCTTTCCTATCTGTGAATTCATTCTGGATTATGTATCTTTAAACCACTGCAGACTGTATAAGACTTCTTAAATCAGATTGTCTTTACCTTTTTATGAGCAGCTCTCCGCTCCCATTATTCAGAGTGAAACATATAAATAATTTATATGTATGATCTAAAAAAAGAATGAAATGAGCTAGATATTTCTGGTAAGTCAGTGAAACCATCATTGCTGATTCAATTCTGTTTCTTTCATCTTTTCCCCTGAAAAGAGAGATACTGGGAAAATGGAATAGGTAAAGAAATGTTGGAGGGTTGTTGTTTTATTGGGGCTGTTGTTTGAAGTTTGAGGTTATTGGGTTTTAGTTTTGTTTGCACCAGGGTTCTATATCAGTCTCTCAGTGATAAGTGAACTTCAAATAAAAATGTGATGTAGAGCTTATCTCCAGTACTACTGTAAACTGTATGTGTGCAGGTTTCTGAGCAACCATAGCACATAAACAGCAAATATTTGAAAATTTTCTTTCCAAGGTATTTGTTTTGTCAAAAGTTCACTTTCAGAAAACTAATTTACAGTCTCCCGACTTCATCTGAATTCTCCAGATGTCATAATTTTTAAAGCAATAATTTTAAGTCAGTTATTAACAACCCCTACAAAATATGTACCCAGGGCTTTCTGTGTAGTAGAATTACTAAAGGTTATGAGGAGAGAGGATAACCTGTGTAGGATATTTTAAGTATTACATATTGTTTAATAACTGCCAGGATTTCTTTTTGCAGTTGACCAAAAGGTTTTAGAGCTAGAATGAAAGGGTTAAAAATGAAATGCCTTAGTGTGAGACCTTCCAGTGTTGAGCATGCTTATTAAAAGTGAATGCTGTGCTTTTTGACCAGCTGCTTCCACAGCACAAATCTCATTTTACTGTGGAGATTTTCGCTTACATGAAAAATACTAATACGAAAGCTGCTGGCTGTGGTCAGAAGTGGCACTTGAATATCAGCATGTTCTTTTGTCTGACAAAACATCCTCCTGAGCAGGGTGTTAGCAGGGAATGTGCTAAGGCTCTTAAATAAAATGTAAGCCTAACTTTTGGTTACAGAAGCACCTGAGTTTATTTTCTAAGAGAATAAAAAAAAAAAAGAAACTTTTCCTGCCAAAAGCATCTTTTCCTGTAAAGTTATGCACCTACTGATGAGCATCCACACCTTTCTGCTGTACATTAGCTGTCCATATTCTGAACATTTTCTGGAAAAGTACAATTTTTTTCCTGTGAGATTTTTAGTTATTGCTAGAGAAGAACAATAGCTTGTTTCCTGTGTGTTCTGACTGAGGATATAGTACTTGGACATCCTTCAGTTTTAAGAAACATAGAAGACAACACTAATGAAGAGACAGTGTTAAAGCTTCTGAATAGTCTGTCCTACTGTCTGATATGATCATTCTTCTGGAAAAAAAATATGAAAGTATGACACTAAAATGTCCACTGGAAGCTGGGGACTACAACCTGTCCCCTTAAACAGGTCTCTGAAATATCTGTTTTATTTCTATCTCAACTACATCTATCTTACAGGCACTGGTGATATCAAGTATATTTATACAGTACAATTTCAGTATAGAGGTGCTTTTCTCATTTATGTATGTCTCAGTGAAACAAAATTCCTGCTTCTCATTTTTGGTACCATATGCATTTACAAGGCTATTTTTTGTCTGCTGTGATCCATATTAACCTCTGCTCTCTGCTTTGTCTTTCCAGCACTGGCTTGAGCCCAACAAGTCCATCTTCAAGCAAATGAAATGTAAGTCTTGAAGGCTCATGTTTCTAAACTGATTTTTAAATAACTGGAGGTCTTCTTGTGTTCCCATGCAGAAATTTAGAATAAGCTTCATTTGTTTCTCAGTGTAAGCAGGTCTTTCGTGTTAGCACATGAAGGAGTTATAAAAACCCCATGCTACCCTGATCTTACCATCTCACAGTGCTCTGCACATAAAAAGCTTTTCCTTCCTGCTCATGACTACAGCCAGAGGCCAGCAGACATGGGGTGGCAGATCTGGTCAGAAGACCTGTGTGTTCCAGCTCTCATTTTCAGTCAGATGCAATCAGCCACTGGGAGATGGCAATAAAAATGTAGTGTTGCAATTGCTTCTGGGTCTTCCCTGGTTTTCCTTTCTGCTGCCCCTTGCTTCCTGAAAATGCAGAGCATTGGCTTGAGATAATTTTCACTGTCCAGCAAACTCAAGTATTGTGGGCTAAGTGGTGAGCTTTCTGCCACAGGTAAGGGGAACTTAAGATCAATATTTTAAAAAGTGTCTTTAGAACAGTAATGCATTACTTTAATTATCTTTTTGAAATGTCTCTGTCTGGCCTGTGGTTTCCATTAAATAGTCCAACTGTGAAGACCTCTTCAGGAAAGAGAACTGCTTTGGTACTCAGCTTATATCCAGCAGCAGAAGACAGTTTATTTGGCAGTTCTGGAGAATTGATGTGGGGCATCAGAAGTTGTGTCTTAGCCACTACCTGTCCATCTATCTGTCTATGAATCTATCTATCTATCTGTCTGTCTGTCTGTTAATCTATTTATCTGTCTGTCTATCTATCTAATCTATTTAATCTATCTCTCTCTCTACCTACCTATCTGCCCACCTATCTACCTACCTTATGAAATAAAGGAGAATTTTATCCTCATATTGCTTGTATACAATTTTCTGTTTTAAGCATTAGTACAAGGAGCCTTTTGTGTGGGAGATAATGTATTTGCTTTAAAATTTGATGAGGCTTAAGGGATTGTCTAACACATAAAATCAGTTAATACTGGATGTTGACTGCACTATATGGAATACTTCAAGGAATTCTTCCATTAATGTAGTCATACTGCAATATATGTATATACATGTATATATATGCCAACACACAAATATCTAGCAAATTTAGTGTGAACTTCTATATCTAATGATTTGCTAGCTAGAGTACTATCCAGTAATAATTAAGTTCAAAAATGTCAAATTAGAACTAAGTTGTGCTCAGCAATCCTAGTAGAGGAAGAAAAGAGGGAAGAGCAGAGGAATTGTAATAATTGTAAATCATCTTAATCTCTTGCTTCCTTTCAATGTGTTATCAAAAGCAGAACAGTTTCCTGAATGTATTCTCTGGTCTACATTTGTGTCACTGCTTTTACCCCAAAAACCATAAGGGCTCATTCCTTTTGTGCCCTTTGCATAGCAACACATGCAGGGGCTCTACCAACAGATGTTCTGAGAGTGTTTTGACTTATTCAAAAGAATCTTTCTTGCACATGGATGTTGCCTACATGTGATAAATGGTGGTCCATGAATTCCATAGACGTAGTGAATTGATGGCCTCATCAGAGGATTTCTGTGGCTTTTGTGATAGAATCCTAATCAAAACTCCAAGAATAAATTAATACAGAGCAAAAAAGCAAAATAAAATGCAGCTAGCATGATGTTGTTTATCATGATGAAAAAATATTCAGCTTACTATGATAAGTTTAGACTCAGAAGAAGAAATTATTGTACTCATTTGCAAAACATCACAGTGTCAGGTGGCACAAGTGAGGACTGAAATTAGTAGAAGGTGGAAAGTCTAAAAACTGAAGCAATGAAGTGACTGGTTAATAGCACATATGCATATCTTCTGGGAGAAATGATGGCAGAAACCTATTCACAGACTGTACTAGATGGATATTTCCTTTTATTTCTTTGCATTAAGGAATTCAGGAAACAATGAATAATTTTCTCTGGTAATACTAATAACCCAAAAAGTTCTAAATCCAGTTGAATGCTTAGATTTACTCAAAATTGTGAAGCACATGCATATGTGCAGAAAAATTCCAAAAATATGGTGTTCTTGAGCTCAGCTACCATTTGTGGGGAGCTTCCTTTTCCTTCAGCACAGCAGCAAGTTTTTCAGTCTGTTTATTTAGGCACCTCAACACTGACAAATATTAGGAGCAGAAAAAATTTGACTACTAGAAGTACTCTAGTATACATTTTAGTAGGTACTAGCTTTCATGGGCCTCAGTAGTACATGAATCACTCAGGCATAATATCTATAGTCAGGTTCTACAGAACTCAAAATCTGGCAACAATACATTTCTGTCTGTGGAAAAGAATGTTGTATCTTTGAAGCTCTAAAGTGTCCATAGGATCTTGCAAGATGTGCCACAATTTTAATTTCTTTGGCTTTGGAAAAAAATTGCTTTAAGTTCATATTTTGTGACAATAGTATATGACAGGAAAAATCTTCTAAAATGTTTTATATTTTGTCTTATCATATACGAAACTATATTTAATTGTGTTCTGGTGCCACACAAAAAAATGAAGGCATGGTATCTTTTTTGTCTACCTTTGCATTTGCCATTGCCATTGTAATGTTTGTGTTTTAATGTGATGTTAAAGTCTAGTACCTCAGCTGTTTTTACCACTAATTTTGCATGAGAGGGAAAAATTCAGTTTCTGAGAAATGTCCTGAACCACTGCCAGGTTTGTTTGTACAGATTGAAGCCAATTGGTGACCCATGATTAGCAGTTGTAAGCAGCGTGTTTCCAATAGTGTGATAGAAAACTCTCTGGTAGGTTGCCTAAGGAAGCTGTATCTTTGTAGTCCAGGATACAGAACTTCTAAAACAAGTTTTTTCTGTTCTTTTGCATGTGTATAGTGTTATTCTCTCACAAATCCTAGCAGTAAAGTTCTCTATTTGACAATCTTATGTTTTGTGTTGCTTAAATGCTTGTATTTTCTGTCTAGGAATATTATGGTGTAAAACCTGAGTCACATGAGCACCAATGTTTAAGTAAAGAAGAGTTTTCCCATACATTTTCTCTCTTGCTGTTTTTTGATTACTTTAAAAGATTATTCTGCATATATAGTAATATGCAGCTCTCCTGAAACTGCTTGATGGGAAATATCCAAATATGTGGGTTTTGTGGTTGATGACAGTGGAACACAATAATTTCTGTTGTTCTGATGTGCAGGAGTTCTGAATTTCCATGTTTTTCTTGCTGCCTTGCATAACTGAAAGAGCTTAGGTTTAGATTACATATCAGGGAAAAATTCTTTACTGTGAGGGTGGTGAGGCACTGGAACATGTTTCCCAGGAAGGTAGTGGGTGTCCTGTCCTTGGATGTGTTCAATGTCAGGTTGGAACCTGATCTAGTGCAAGCTGTTCCTGCCCAGGAGGGTTGGAACTAGATGATATTTAAGGTCTCTTCAAACCCAAACAACTTTATAATTCTGTGATCTAAAACAAAAATGCTAGAAGGATGCTCTCATGTGTCAGATCATGGGAATTTTTCAATTAATTTCTGTGATCTCTAATGCTGTCCTAAAACCTGAAAGGAGGTGGAATGAACCAGGGGATCTCAGTGCAAATATAAAGAAAAATTTAATCAAATGTGAGATTCATAGATACATGTACAATGAGAGTGGTAGTTTTGTGTGATCCTTTAGGCACTAATCTGAATGCTGTGTGTTCTATGATCCTCATGAAGATTTAATAACAACATTTTAAGCTTTGTTATAAACACCTGACAAAAATCCACCTTGCCCTGTGTTGTTTCACAACTATTGAGTGCAATGAGGGATACTCCTAATTTGAGATTTATGATAGATCAGGTATCCCTTATGCATAAAAACAGCTAGTAAAATTGTGCCTGTCTTAAAAATGCTCAGCAAGGAATATGGATAAACAGCTCATTCATCTGGAAAGGGAACAGGTATATGGAAATAACTGTATATGTCTTAATGGTTCCCCAGAAGTGCTTCTGCAGAACTAGTGAACATGAAGACTATTTGAGTGTAATATCTTTTTTCTTGCTTGTTTGTTTATTTCTTAAATTTCACTAACTTTTTGTAGGATACTGTAGTTCAGAGAATATGTAACATCAAGGAGAGATGCAGGAAGTTTTCTGCAATGTTGCATTCTCAGGGCTATGAAGATAATATTACCATCTGCTTTTGTCTTTCAGTATCCATCTCTTCTTCATGTTTAATATTAAAAAAAAACAACAATGACAGTGCAGAGCATTATAGAAGGTAGCAGTTGTGCTTGATGAAAAGGAGATTGTGAAAAACAAACCTTCCAAAAAATGTTAGCTGAGAATCTTCCATCTTCCTCTATTTGGTTGACACTTGTAAAGTTTCAACAAAGTTTTTCAACAGCTTTTAAAGACTATTTTCATATTTCATAGTGTTGTGGTTTAACCTCAGCCAGCAACCAAGCTCCACACAGTCACTTGCTCAGTCCCCCACCATCAGGATCAGGGAGAGGAAGGGTAAAAGCTAGAAAACTCATGGGTTAAGATAAAGAAAATTTAATAGGGTAAGAAAAAGCACACACAAGCAAAGCAAAACAAGGGATTCATTCAGCCCTTCCCATTGGCAGGCAGGTGTTAACCCATCTCCAGGACAGTAAGACTCTAACACATGTAACAGTGACTTGGGAAGACAATTACTCCAAAAGTCTCTCCTTCCTCTTTCTTCCTCCTACTTTATATACTGAACATGATGCCATGTCATCTGGCATATTCCTTTGATCAGCTGGGATCATTGGTCCTGTCTGTGTCTCCTCCCAACTTCCCATGCGCTCATAGTCTCCTCACCAGGGTGTCAGGATGAAAACATCTCTATGTTATCAACCCTTGTTCGACACAAATCCAAAGCACAGCCCCATACCAGCCACTGCAAAGAAAATTAACTCCACCCCAGCCAAAACCAGCACACATAAATATTTTCTTCTGTTTTCAGATTCTTTTTCTATGAAGAAAATGGCAATATGAATGCGTGCGGTTTTTTGTAGACTGCTTCAAAGTAGTTCATGTGAGGCTCAGTCCCCTACTTGTTGGTGTCTGTACAGAGGGAGGCATCTCCCATATCCCTCTTTGTTTTGGTCATAGTGTTGTAGGTTTGGGTATGCTTTAGGGGAGATCCTTCTTGTTTGAAGTACATAGAATACTGTATCATAGCTAAATGTAACAAATAAACTTTAAAAACATACAACCAGTTACCTGGAAAACTATGCTCTGTGTATAGCTTCTTCATGAGTGTTTAGATGATGACTTGTGTCAGCACTCAACATAACTTAAATGACTGTATTTGTACTTTTTCCTTCACCTCTTACGTACTGTTAACATATAAACTGGTAAATTAATGGCTCTGCTTCAATGGACTTTGCTGTCAATACTATTCTTCACACTAAAGTCCTTTGAAATGATTTTAATAGTGAATGGTTTCAGTGAGAAAGTGAACTCAAATGGTAGGAAATTCTGACAGAACCTTGAGCATTTCATTATGCCAGCTGCTTCTTATCTGAGAGATAAAAGATCCTCTGAAAGAAAAGGTTTATAAGAAATAGCTATTGAAAAGCTGATTTTCTATTTGCTAGCTTGTGTTGATGAAGTGTGCTTCTGCAAATTCTGCTCTTTTTTGGGAAGGTTTGTTGTTAATGTTTCCACTTTAATATGAAAGTGGTCAAAAGTAATTTTAAGGAATTGAGAAATTTTCTGGCTTGACAATCATGTCTCTTGAGCTGATAAAATTCAAGGCCTGCCTTGGTTTCTTCTATGAAAAACCAAAGAGAGGACATGAAGTCCTCATGTGTGTTTCTCCAGTGTGATAAAATCTAGAGGACAAAGGCCTTGCTAAATGTTTACATATCATCAAATGTCTCTTTGGAATAACATTAGGCTAATGATCTACCTTAAAATTAAGATGAAGAGTAAAGTGGATAGCTTTGGGAGTTCCCTCCTTCCCCATTCAAATGTTCATTGTGGCTGGTTTTCCAATTGAGAATAAGAAACAGGAAACAGAGGATCTCCTTCTGTAACGGCAGGGAACTTTCTTATCTCCAGAGATGAATTAGATGGACAGGTTTCTATTCTTTTTACTATTTCAAATTGCCAGTTGTTTTTGTTCTTGCAAAGCAATAGAAAAGGGATCTTGGCTTAGCAAGCTGCAGCAGACTTGTATTGCTGCACTGCTGAGGAGGAATATTGTTACAGAAGCTTGGGTCTAGGAAAAGATTTGTGAAATAAGATTTAAGCTGCCTTGACAAATCTCCTGCATGTCCTGTGCATTGGTGTGTACTTCTGTAACATACTGTTCTTCTGCTACAAGTAAAAAATTTCCTAGTTTAACCTTTCTTATGAATGTGGGCTATTTTTATAATGCAGTGTATGCCGTAATTTCCTCACTGTGATACTCATTGCATATAGGGTAGCTGATACTTTTATGTGGTTACCACACACTGCCAGAATGGGACTTTTCTAATACAGCATTTTTCTTTATTTATTTTTACCACAGACACATTTTCCGTTTTTGTTTTTTTTTTTTTTAAATTGACGTTTGGAAAATTGGGTAAAATTCATTACATTTTTGGGGTCTTGCGGTAGGCTTGTATTTGCTAGGCCCCTGAAGACCCATGCATTAGCTATTCTTATATCTGCATCACTGTTTGCAAACTAACTCTAAATCTGCCAAAACATTTATAAGTGGTTTTTTTTTTTTTTCTCTGATGGAAGAGCTCTTGCTTGTTTAGTATGGATTGTCTCTTCTGTTACGTTTTTAAAGTGGAACAGTATTCCAAAAGTGCAGGTTTTCCTCCCTTTCTTAGTTTTAACATGGCCGTTGAGGAGTGACAGAACCATTTAAGATAACTTATCTTTTGCTTTGTCCAGGCAACATGACTCCTTAGTGAGTTTCTGCATGGCTGCCTTCCTTTCTGGGACAGTGAATTCACCTTACCTTCTACTTTGCTGTTTCAGGGCAAGGAAGACATAACCATGTCTTCTGTTTTGCAGATTATTTCCAGTCACTCTAAGACAACGCTGCAGTCACATCTAAGACAGCAAAGCCCACAGAAAACAGACTGTTTCTCTAGCCTTCAGAGGGCTCCTCCAGATCTGAAAAGTGTGAAAATATCTGTTGAGAGCAATCAAGGCTTTTTTCCCCCTTAATTTCCTCTTAATTTCTATTTATTATTTATTATTTGCTCTTTTCCTGTTTTATATTTTTCATATTTCCATTCCCATCCCTTCTGAAATTCCTCCTTGTGTCTTAAATGAATAGTTATTTAAACAGGGGGAAAAAGGTGAAATAAGCAGTTTTTGTTGAGGCTGACTGTACTTAAAATAAGTGCAATGTGACATTTTGAAAAAGGAAAATATTCCTTTATCTTTGAGAATAGTTGAGCCTTCCAAAATATACCAACCATAACAAAAGATTTAATGCACTTTAATTTCCTATTGCTGTTGTATATCACATGGAACTGTGTGATATCCAGAGATGTGTTTCTAGAACATTGCAGCATACAGGTAAATACTGTGATCAGAGTAGCTTGAAGAGTGTCATGATTGTTGAACTAATTATCATATGAAGTTTATACAAGCCTATAAACTGGTAAGCTTAAGAAGATGGTACCGTAAAATGTTCTGTTGTAATTTACAATTTTAAAGAGTAATTATTGGTTTCACATGGTATTATCTTCTATTTTCTTTGGACTTTTTTTGCCCTTTTCATCTGCCTTCCCTTTTCCTTCTGTAAAAGCACCATCTCTTCATGGTTTTGGAAATTTAAAATTGACTGTGTACATTGAGAATATACCTAAACCAAAATATTTTAAAACTTACTAGAATATTATAGATCTGCATTTTGCTCTGAGAGGCAATGATTTAAAAATTTAAATATTTCCTGTCATTGTGATCCCTTCCTCTGTCTGTCTCCTTTACCTTTTCCCCTTTCTGGTTTCTTTTTCCTCCTTCTTTTCCATTGAAAGGATTGCATGTCAGGCCTGGTATTGATACCACTGTTTAGAGTTAGGTACTATAATCTTTTGAAATACTGGAAACAAAAATACTTCTACTGTCTTTAGTTTTGTTAACTAAATGGTTTCTTCAATTTTGTGGTATTATCATTGCTTACTGCTTATCATTTGCCTAAAAAGACCATCCCAAAATAATATATAATAATGCTCTTGTTTGAACCTCTGCCTAACCTAACCATTAGTAAGACACTTCAAGGTCACTCCTTCAGAGTGGCTTAAGCAATGTTTGTTTGCTACTGTTCTCATGCTTTTTCTTTATAATGTTTCAGCTCATCCACCATATACCATGTGCTTTAGAGTGAAATTCTACCCACATGAACCCTTGAAGATTAAAGAAGAGCTCACCAGGTATTTTTTTGTTTGGTTTGGTTTTTGGTGGGTTTTTTTTTTTGTTTGTTTGTTTGTTTGGTTTTGTTTTGGTTTGGTTTTTTTTGGTTGGGTTTGGTTTGGTTTAATTTGGTTTGGTTTGATTCTTCTTTTAGTCTGTGCATTTAATGTGCATTTCTAACAAGTTCAAGAAAGGGCAGATTGTTGTCTAGGACAGGATTTTCACTGTTTTGGGTAAAATTAGCATAGGCTGACATTTGCAATATTGATCATCTTTTTTTTACTGTAATATCTATAGTTTTTTTAAAGTAGTTTGAAAGAGCACTATACAAGAACTTTCAAAAAAATGAAGCACTGGTCAAATGACTGGGCAAAACTTATCCTGGTTCTTTT